>JASFAX010002780.1:0-44703 GCA_030737875.1 Allium sativum
TCAATTAAATTATTTATTAATTTTTATCATCGAAAATTTTCAAAAACCCGGAAAATTTTCTAACTCCTTATTCTTCGAAAAATTTCGCCAGCACCTCCTTTGTACTGGTCAATCGGTCAAACTCCAACTCACCTCTCTGGGCCATCTCCATCCCAAAAGAAAATCAAACAGCCAAGCGGCTTGCCAATTCGGCTCATAAATCTTATATCCAATAGAAATATAAACTGGTACCTTTTTGTCGGCATATCATTATATCCTTTCACCTGTTATCAATTCAACATATACCCGGGTTATCCCAATCAAACTCCAATCCGCTTTTTATCCACAATTTCAACCATTCGCTTATACCTAAGTCGAAATTTATTTCAAATTCGAGTTCCATTCTCGATTCCAAACTCTTTTACTTGATTATCAAGTTGCACTTCAAATTTGAATCCCCCAAATCCAATTTGTCTCGATATCATTCAAATTCAATCTTAGTTACCACTTTACTGGCATTACTTTTAATTCAAATTTGCTTTCACAAATTTCTGTTAAATTTGTTTTTAATTTAAACAGTCTTTCCCTGGGAATTTTAAATAGTTTACTTCTTCAAAAATCAAATTTTCCTTTTTGAAATTCAACTGAGTCCATAATCAATATTCCATTAGTTAAATCACTTCTCTATTCCTTTGTCAATATTTGTTAACCAAATATTTTCAATAACCATATTGGCCTTTTATGTTATTTGGAAAACATTTCCGAATATCGCCTTCCTTTATTTTCTAAACTTCAGAAAATATACGTTATTTATAATTGGAAAATATTCCAATTACTTATCTCTTTTCCGATCTCGTTTATTTCTATACTTAGGAAATATTCTATTTTCCAGCTTACACTTATTTGGTTAAAACAGATGTTGTGTAAAACATTGTTACGACAACCCAAATACTATATTCTACTAACTCTTATTCAACATTGATCTTCGAGCCTGGAATCTTACTATTTATTTGTTAATAATGAAATCAATCAAGTTGGGGTATAACTACCTCTCAGACCTTGACTGAATAACATTTATAACGTCAAAACAGATATTACTACTTACTCGAATAATCAATACCATACAACTACTTACTCACTTTTAAACACGTATACGCTTTCTCTTTTTATTCTTACTGGATTTTACTCCTAGTCTTCCCTTTTGATTATACTATTCTATTTCTAAGTTCGTTTCCTTATCGACTTCTATACATATCGATACGTTGATTTCTAACTATCAAATTATCTTAAAAATATTCTAACTCCTTAAATTCCTGGAAAAATTCGCCATAACCTCCTTTGTATCAGGAGCATCGGGAAAATCCCCAAACTGCCACACAGGCCTTCTCCAATCAAAAAGAAAAAGAAAAGCCAAGCGGCTAGCCGATACGGCGCATAAAATCTCATATATGAATTAAATACATACCTTTCGTCGAGCATTCTATTTATATACCTTCATAACTTATCCATACCTATCTCATGTATATCCATACATTTTTAATTCATTTCAACTTAATCCAATCGTTTTAACTTAGTTCGTTAAGTGATTTTCAAATTACTGGTTTGCCCATTTCACCTTCATATTTGAGTATAACATGTTCAAATATATTTTAACTTGTTTATCAACGAATTGAATTCCATTTCAATTTTACGCTTCATATTCAATTTCGAATATAAATCCTCAAATCCCCTTTGAATGCTATATTCAAATTCCATTTGAATTCTATTTGAATCCTATATTCAAATTTCATTTTCAATTCTATTCAAATTCTATATTTGAATTGATATATTCAAACTCTATTTCAATTCCATTGAATTTCATATATTCAAACTCCCTTTGAATTTCTATATATTCAAATCCCCTTTGAATTTTCTATATATTCAAATCCCCTTTGAATTTTCTTATTCAAATTCTATGTTTGAACTTCCTTTATTCATCCATTACATAAGTCTCGATTTCAATTTCTTTTGAAATCGATATTTCTACCTTTGGAAAATAAATTTCCCTTTCAATTTCACACTTGTATTTTATTTCTGAATTATCCAATGATAATTCTTATCACTTCATTTATAAACTTTGTTTATAACAGAACTATTTATAAACTTCGTTTATAAGGGAACTCCTCGTTTTATTTCTTTTAAAACAAGTTAATATTTCAAATCTATTTAAAAATTCAAATTCTATATTTGAAATCCTATTTGAAATTCAACACAACTTGTCTTTCCCAAAACAATTTCAACACAGTATCTTTGGTAGTAATTCGTCACTTACAACTCGAAAATGAATACTGATGATGCAGCTGTCATCATCAGAATCTATTTTCCAGCGATCGAAGTGAGTTCAATACTATAAAACCATTTTTAACCTTTTCCACTTTGAAATTCATTTCAAAATATAATTCACACTGCTTGTAAAACAATTTAAAATCCCCCAGGATCTTAAATTTTCCTTATTTTTAATCCCAATCCATTTACAAACACTTATCCAATTCTCCAGAGTCTTAACTTCAATTCTGGTTTAAATTTCAGATTTAACTTATCTGATTTCACGTATTTCACTTATATGAATTCTGATTGGTTATTTACATAACCATTTAATTTATAATCTTACTCGATTATAATAACAACCAATATATCCAATATATTCAAAATATACGTTGGGTAAACTATTTCGTTTACCCTCATTCAAAATATACCATGATGGTTCATCGTATTCAAGTGTTTAGTAACTCCTATCGATACAGTGGATCAAACTGATCGACCAGAACTCATAAACGACTCAACCAATGAATCTCCACAATATAAAACAAATTATTTTATATCAATAACAAATACGTTCACTCGTATATATACACTCAATCTCAGTCTAGGGTATTACTAACCCTATCTCTACCGAGTCACGCCACAGAGCCAAGTAATTCTTAACTTAAGCTCTGATACAAACTGTAACGACCCGGATTTTGAGAGACTTTGGTTATCGACATAAGCTCGATGTCGATAACCGAAACATCGAAAAATCCTGGTAATTAGTGGAAGAAATTAGAGGGTGAGGAAAGATAAGATAGAAACTTAGAATAGAAGGAGAAGAAGAACACAACATCAGAGTAACACGAATCTCACAGCGGAACGAATAAATATATTTCATAACATAACTTTGAAATACAAATCAGTACTTGAATATACATATCATTATCACAGTACAGCACTTACAACACAGCGGAAATAACTATAGCTATAACATCCTGAAGCCTCCTGCTCCAGCTCTTCAAGTGTATCTGTAAAATCCCGACTACTTGACTGCCCGTACAAATTTAGGCACCCAAGAGTTTAGGGAAAACAACAAAGTAAACTCCGGGTCAGTCATGGGACTGGTATGAGTAAAACAGTTTAAAAACAGTTCGAACAAGTAAACGATATCTCATAAGACCACGCCGCATAACGGAACGGGTTTTTCCCTTATGAGAATCCAAAATAACTTTATATCAAAAATCTTTTGATATTATAATAATGCCTATCAATCACAGTATATATAATCATCTAGCAGAAACGCTTTCATCTCACGTTCTACATATATAGTATAAAAATCAAAACCGCAAGCACGTATTGGGTAATGGGTTTCCAACTATGACAAGGTATGGATCCACCTTTCGCTAATGTACCTCTAGAGAGGAATACACTGGGTTCAACAAGAACATCTTGCAACCCGGCCACACATGACCGACCACTCATTTCGCTTGAGTGTATCGAATGTATATCACCAACAGTTGGGATCAGCAACCGTTTCCCGAATGGGACAGCATCAACAATAGATTTTTAGAAGTAAATGAAACTCTAGATCAGGTGATTATACACCCTACTTCGGTGCGACCGACTTAGCCATGCTGCCTGCCCGGTTTCTGTCATTTACCGGATGATGAGGCTAGAAGCTACGCTTTATCATCACACCAGATTCACTTTGAATGCCACATCGTCAAATCCATCAAATCACCGATTGACGTCCTCAACAATACATTATGTGTTAGCTAAAAGAAGTTTCCTTCTTCGCTTCCACTCTTGGTACGGTTGGAGAAATCAATATATGTGATCGTCTGGAAATATTCTGTCAGACATCCGTCCATACAAGTCATCCAGGAACAGAATGAACCGAAGGCACTATTCTGTAAACAGGATAGCCCTTGCATAACCCCGTCTTCAATTTCCTTTGACATATATGATTCACAACGCTTATGCCAATACAGAGTGGTTCTTTGGATAAAGATCCAACCGGTCTCTCCATATTAACAACGTTAAAATGGTTAAAACTTCGATAGTCTGTGATTTAACTATCGAATAAAAACAAGTGTGCAAACAACGATATTATTTCCAAATGGAAATTATATCGATCAAACATCATTTAACATTCATCTCCTTAGTTCATTAATTTACTTATCTCATGTTTCCCTACGTTCAACATTTCCTATTTTCTAAATTTAGAAAATATACGTTATTAACAAATGGAAAACATTTCCATTTCTTGTTTTCTTTATTAGAAAACATTTCTGGTTTCTTATTTGGAAAACATTTCCAAAGCTTCTTCATTGGACTTAGACAGATGTTTAAACTAACCATCGCGATGCCAACTCAAACCATTTCCTTTACTGTCGAACCTTAACTATTCCTTAGTTAAAAACGAAGCCAATCAAGTTGGGGTAGAACTACCTCTCAGACCTTAACTGAACAACATTTCTAACTTTGAAATAGACAAAGTTCACCTTATATCCCTTTACTAACTTCCTTACTTAACCCTCCTTCGAATAGCTATATTCGATTGACTCTTTTCACTTAACTCTATTGGATTAACCCTTATCAATTAACTCTATTGGACTAACACTATTGGATTGACTCATTTTGACTAATGCTATTGATTTATCCATTTCACTTAACTCCTTTCGAATAACTATATTCGATGACTCCTTTTACTTTCTTTGAATAAACTATATTCGATTAACTCCTTTGCTTCTATTCGAATAACTATATTCGATTAACTCATTTGCTTCTATTCGAATAACTATATTCGATTAACTCATTTGCTTCTATTCGAATAACTATATTCGATTAACTCATTTGCTTTAACTCAAATCGATTAAACTAACATCGATTAGCTCCTTTTAACTTTTACTCTAATCGATTAACTAACATCGATTAACTCCCTTTTACTTTAACACTAATCGATTAAACTAACATCGATTAGCTCCTTTTAACTTTTACTCTAATCGATTAACTAACATCGATTAACTCCCTTTTACTTTAACACTAATCGATTAAACTAACATCGATTAGCTCCTTTTGATAAACTACGTTTTCCGTTACAACTATTTCCTTTTTATAACGTTTACTTACCGTTACAATATTTCCTATTTATAACTTCTATTTACCGTTACAAATATTTCCCATTTATAACTTCTATTTATCGTTACAAATATTTCCTATTTATAACTTCTATTTATCTTCTAAATATATATCCCTTTTCTATTTCTATTTATTTTCTAAATAAATATCCCTTTTATAAAACCGTGTTCGTTTTATAAATAATTCCTTTTATAAAATCCTGTGATTTTATAAAATTCCTTTATTTCAATATACATTGAAATACTTCTTTTTACATCCCAGGGTCTTTTATGATATTTACAATATCGAATAACAATGATCAACATCATTCCAACACACATAATCCATAACAGATTATATAACACATCATATATCACAATATATGAAAACAGTAAAATAAATGTTGAGGAATCCAGTCGGATTCCTCCAACCTGTTTCCCTGCATCACAGATGTTAAACAATATAGATAACATCACTTTTCAGTTCTATATGATATATTCTGTTAAACAGAATCAATATAGAAAATTTAACTAACTGACTAGCAGTTCAATCAAACAGTCAACATACAGTAAATCAACCAATATCTAACAGTTCTAAAAATACAACATGAAATTATAAACTGTTCAAAGTTAGTGAGATTTACTCACATTGGACGATCATCGTTAATAACCATAATTGTCGCTTGATTCAGACGGACAATTTATTTTGCTATAAATTGTAACGAGGTCGAATTCGCTCGCAGTCAGCTCCACTGTGTTGCTCCCGTCCATACGATCCTGCCGGATCCAGTTTCGTTCAATTCCGATACCGTATGTATAAGATATGACAAGTTCAAGTTAATACACATTATAAATTAAACTAGACTTTAATTATATTTAATAATTGGGCCTCCCCTTTATTTCCCGGCCCACGTACCATTTGAAAAGCCCAACCCTTCACGCCCCTCTTCCTCCCCCATATCCTTTCAGACAAGTTTGGTTCTCCAACTTCAAAAACCGAATTTCTTTCCAGTATTTCACACCATTATTTTCGATACTATTGAATCCTCCACTGACCCCATTCTATCACTTCTTCCATGTTTCAAAAAGAAACCGCACTTCTGTACACAAACTTCCATGCCGCTACTCCACATCCTAACTTGCGTATCCCGTCAAATGGCCATGACCGAAATTTCCGGACTCCACCACATTATGTTTCTCCTTTATCAAGATAACGCGACTCCTTGTTCACGCTATTAACGAACTGATTTCACCTTGCTGCTCACGTCCGCTCTAACCAAAAACAGAACCCGCTACAGTGCCATCTCCACTCACAAAAGACCACCGCTCCAGTATATTTTTCTTTCTCAACGAAATGCAAACTTCCAGTTTTCCCCATGCAAGGAAAATACGCCTGACCCTCTTAAATCATTAAATCACCTTCCCCGCCTTTTCCCTCTTTGCTTAATCAAAAACAGATCCGTACCTTCCTCCCTGTCTTGCTCCACTCGCCCCCATACTATCATCTCCGTCCAACCCCTTGTGTTTCATTCATTCAGATCTCGGTCTCCACCGATGCTGTTATCATGTCCGTCAACATCTCCCCATCATCTTAGTGTCTAAAACAAACGATAGTTCGAACCCTAAATCTCGATGTAGTCACACGTGTTTCGGGATTTTGAGATCGAACCATGCAAAAGTCGAGAGAAGAGGAGTATAAGCTTAAAGGAATGCACAGAACTGCTTTTAGATTTCTTTTGATTTTTATTCGATTTTAAATCAAATTTTGAAGTTCGATCTCCTAACAAATATTTGCTGAAGACGGCGGCTCATTTATTTCCTACAGAAGACGGAGTTTTGATTTAGGTCATAAGGAGTAAAGTAAATTCTTATTTATAGGGTTGAGTTTTCTTTTAGATATTTTGTTGAGAGGCCTTTACTCATCCACGTCTTAGCTTAGGTAGTCGGTACGTGAATTGTACATTTAGTTTAAACATTTTGTATGGTCAAGTGGAACATGTGTGTTATTCACATGTAAATCCTCTATCACTTTGTCGGCCTGGTTCCCTTCAGCACAATGGATAGGAAGAAAAATATATTTTATAGGGTACATTGTAGCTTAAAACTCAAGCTACCATTTTTATATTATTATTTATATTCAACCATTTTAGACAGAACTAAACATACCGTTGTAATTAGCTATGTGTCATGATCCCAAAAATATAATAATACCGGTAGATTAACTCATATTGTGAAACCCCAAAAATATCGATATAGGGTGCAATATACTCCAAAATAAAAAGTGCTTATTTAATAAATTGAAAATTACAGTAAAATTCTAAAAATTAAATTATCGTTATGTTCCAAAAGAACCTCGTCTGAATTCAACCCTGATATTCAAATATTTTGAAAACCCTTTTATAACGTAAATAAAGCGTTGCAGATTATAAAGGAATTTCACAGCGACTTTTCTGGAATTTGATTTGGACGTAATTCAAAATCTACCCGACGAAAATCCCGATTTTTCTCTTCCACTAGAAAGATATACTCCACCAGCTCCACACGTTTCTTGTTTCACAGAAATCCAGTTTAAAACGAATCCTGTACATTCAGTTGAAGTTCGAATCGCCAATTTACGAACTACAGCGCCATTTCGAGCTCATTTATAATTATATTATAAACTATACGTTCAACTGTCGACGATTGAATATATTCGTTATTCAAATTCAATTCCAAGCTGAATTACATATCACAGATGATCCAGTTCACACCATATCGTCATTTCAGCCAATTCTAATTATTTCAGAATTAAATATATTATTTAATTTATTATTTTAAATTAAATATTCACCATTATTTTAATTCCACGATCTTTTAATTCACTATATCACCATTGATATAATTAAATAAATTAATCATAATACCCCTGCAAATGCGGGTCATTACAAAAATCTTGAAGCCTCCTGCTCCAAGCTCCCCAAATGTATCTGTAAAACCCGACTACTTGACTGCCCGTACAAATTTAGACACCCAAGAGTTTAGGGAAAACAAAACAAAATAAACTTCGGGTCAGTCATGGGACTGGTATGAGTAAAACAGTTTGAACAAGTAAACGATATCTCATAAGACCACGCCGTATAACGGAACGGGTTTTTCCCTTATGAGAATCCAAAATATCTTTATATCAAAAACCTTTTGATATTATAATAATGTCTATCAACCACAATATAATCATTATCTAGCAGAAACGCTTTCATCTCACGTTCTACATATATAGTATATAATCAAAACCGCAAGCACGTATTGGGTAATGGATTTCCAACTATGACAAGGTATGGAACCACCTTCCGATCAGTGTACTCTAGGAACGATACACTGGAGTTCAACAAGAACATCTTGCTACTCAGCCACACATGACCGACCACTCATTTCGCTTGAGTGTATCGAATGTACATCACCAACGGTTGGGATCAGCAACCGTTCCCGTATATATATATATATATATATATATATATATATATATATATATATATATATATATATATGGGACAACATTGATAGATTAAAGAAGCAAATGAATATTCTCTAGATAGGTGATTATACACCCTACTTCGGTGCGACCGACTTAGCCATGCTGCCTGCCCGATTTCTGTCATTTACCGGATGTGAGGCTAGAAGCTACGCTTATCTTTTCACATACCACATCTTCATTCACTTAGAATGTTACATCGTCATACCCTCTAAATCACAAATTGATTTTCCCAAAAATACCACGGGTATAAGCTAAGAGAAACAAATTCCTCCGCCACCAACGTAAATACGTTTGAAACGATCAACTTACGTGATCTATCAGATATACTCTGTCAGACCTTCGTCCATACAAGTTGTCCTGGGACTGGACAAACCGAAGGCACTATTCAGTATATCCATCTTAGTCACTGTTATCTAAGACTTATACCATAGCCCTTGCACTTTACTCCGTCTTCAAATTTTCTTTGGCATATATGGTTCGCAACGCTTATGCCAATACAGAGTGGTTCTTTGGATAATAATTCAACCGGTCTCTCCATATTAACAATGTTAAAATGGTCAAAACTTCGATAGTTTGTGATTTAACTATTAAAGAAAAACAAGTGTGCAAACAACGATATTATTTCCAGATGAAGATTATATTGATCAATCATCAAACATATGTATATATATATATTTCCTCATTTTCTATGTTTAGAAAATATACGTTATTAACACTGGAAAACATTTCCATGGCTTAATTATGTATCACTATTCTTCCACATCTATCAGACTCTAACTACAATCTAACAAGAGAATAACTTCCTAAGTATAAACCCCGAAGGCCGAAACCAACATCAGATCGATACTCAGGAACCTATTCAACTTACTAATTCTAGTCAGTTTCTAATTTTGCTTAACTCTATATCTTTAACTCTATTTGATTACCTCTAACTGATTAACTCCTTTCAAATAAACTATATTCGATTTACTCCTTTAACTTTAACTGATTAATTCTAACTCCTTTTATAATATCGTATTTATTTTCTAAATAAATATTTACTTTATTCTATTTATTTTCTCAAATAAATATCCCTTTATTCTAATTCTATTTATTTCCTAAATAAATAAATAATCCCTTTTAATCTATTTGTAAATGTTCTACAAATATTTCTCTTTCTATTTGTTTGACAAATATTTTCCTTTATATATATTTTTTTACAAATATTTTCCTTTATATTTGTTTAACAAATAAAATTCCTTTATATTTGATTAACAAATATAATTCCTTTATATTTGATTAACAAATATAATTCCTTTATTCAAAATCCTTTTTCTATTATAATATAAAATCCATTGATTTTATATAAATAAATTATTTTCAAAATATATTTTGAAAATCCCTTTTCCACATTCTGGTATTTCTTATGGTATTTAACACCCCATATAACAACGATAAATATCGTCCAACACACATAATCAACGTCAGAGTATATATCACATTATATATCACAATATATAAATCACAGTAAAATAAATGTTGAGGAATCCAGTTGGATTCCTCCAACCTGTTTCCCTGCATCACAGATGTTAAACAATATAGATAACATCACTTTCAGTCCATATGATATATTCTGTTAAACAGAATCAAATATAGAAATTCAACTAACTGACTAGCAGTTCAATCAAACAGTCAACACACAGTAAATTAGACAATTTCTAACAGTTCTAAAAATACAACATGAAATTAAAAACTGTTTAGAGTTAGTGAGATTTACTCACATTGGACGATCATCGTTAATAACGATAACCATCGCTTGATTCAGACGAACAATTTATTTTACTATAAATTGTAACGAGTTCCGATTCGCTCCCAGTCAGTTCCATCGTGGAGCTCTCGTCCATACGATCCCAACGGATCTGAGTTTACGAAATTCTGATGACATATGTAATAGTTATCAATTTTACAAGTGGATTGATAATTTAAATACACAACCTATTTTGATTTAAACCTTTTGGGCCTTTACCTTTCGATCATGGCCCAAACCATATCAACCCGACACCGTGCTCAGTCCTTCTTCCCCAAACAACTTCTGACGTTCCAGTAACTGAATAAAACACGGTGAAAACATTTCTTCCATCACAACTCTTCTTTTCCTCAACCAAAAATCCCTGGCCTCAAATAAACCTCTCGACATCACCACTTCATACAGTAACTCGTCAGCCTCCTCATTACTTCCTTTGCTAAAAGCAAAACACGCTCCAGCATTTCAGACAATAACTATACAAACTTCACCCCCATCTTTCAGTCAACAGTAAAAATCAACATCCCTACACCGTGACTCAACATGTCTTTCTTCCCTGATCGAACGAGACTCCAGTTCAAAAACCATTTCCGCGATGTTTCAGATCCACCTTTCTCCCTCAATGTTTTCACCAATTTCCAAACCGAAATCACTGTAATGCTCCTCTTCGAATCCTTCTTCTTGCTATACATAGTACGTTCAGCTCGAACTTAACCCTTTCGATAAGCTCGCATCACCATCAGACCAGCTCGCGTTGAGCTCTCGGCAACTACAGGTAACGCTGATCGAACTTTTCTATCGTGAAACCACTTAGAACTTCATAAATCAACCTACTCGACGCCACAAACACAAACCGTCCATCGAATTCATGAATCATCGCTCCACTTTCCCAAAAGATCGAACCTTAGGGTTCGCTGTTCGCAAAACAGTGCAACAGGGACCTCGACGAACTCATTTAGAAGCACACGAGGAAGAAGCTGTCTCTCTTATGAATCCAAGAACAAGAGTTTTGGTGATTTAAGGATTTTATTTTGCTGTGAATGGAGATGCTGGCGGCTTGGATTTTGATTCATAAGAGGCTAAAAATGTTTTGGTCTTAAGGCTTAAGTGTAAATATAGGTGTAGGATTTTCTTTTTATTTTGATTTCTTTGTGGACTTTTATGAAGCCACGCATTCGTTTGTGGACCAAGTGTTTTGGTGTGGCTGAAACAAAATGAAGGGCGTGGCCTTCTTTTAGATCAAAGAAATGTTTAGGATATTTTATTATAGTTGTAAAATTTAATGCACCCCATTATATATAATTCTGTCCATATACGAGCTGCTACGAACAGAAATAACAACACCGGTGAGACGAGCAATGTCACACAGTCTCAAAAATATAATAATATTGGTAGTTCAACTCATATTGTGAAACCCCAAAATAGCTGATCAAGGGTGCAAAATACTCCAAATAAAAAGTTGCTTATTTAATTAATTAAAAATTACAGTAAAATTCTAAAAATTAAATTATCACTACGTCTCAAAAGAATCTTGTCTAAATTCAACCCCGATATTCAAATATATTGAAAACCCTTTTATAACGTAAATAAAGTGTTACTAATTATAAAGGAATTCCACAGCGACTATTTTAAAATTTGATTTGGACGTATTTCAAAATCTACATGACGAAATCCCGATTTTTCTCTTCCACTAGAAAGATATGCTCCACCAGCTCCACACGTTTCTTGTTTCACAGAAATCCAGCCTAAAACGAATCCTGTATACTCAGTTGAAGTTCGAATCGCCAAATAGCGAACTGCCGCGCCATTTCAAGCTCTATTTTTATTATATTATAATTCTACGTTCAAACTGACGTCGATTGAATATATTCGTCAATATAATTCAACTCTAAGCTGAATTAAATCTTAGGGATGACCCAGTTCACGTTATATTGTGATTTCCAATATTTTTGATTATTTCTGAATTAAATATATTACTCTATTATTTAAATTAATTAAATATTCACTTTATTTTAAATTAAACGGCGATTAAATTCCCTAAATCACTATTTAAATAATTAAATTAATTAATTATTCCATGGCTAACAATGCGGGTCATTACAGTCTTTCCCACTTAAAATAATTTCGTCCTCGAAATTGCTAAGGTAGAGGACGACCCTATCTATTGGAATTCCTAAGATTTGTTTACCCCTTATTTCTGATTTCAACTGAACCAATTAATATCGACTAAAATAGTTATTCATTCCGACTAACTAAAATTTTCAAAAATTCTAAAAAATTTCTAACACTTTAAATTTTCGGAAAATTTCGCCATAACCTCCTTTGTACAGCCCTATCGGTAAAACTCCAACTCGCCTCTCTAGGCCTTCTCCAACCCAAAAGAAAATCAAACGGCCAAGCGGCTTGCCGATTCAGCTCATAAATCTCATGCTTATATAAAATATAAACTTGTACCTTTTTGTCAGGCATATCAACTCTAGTACTTTTACCTGCTGTCAATTCAGCATATACCAATGTATTTCTAATCAAACTCTAATCAATTTGTCTTTAACACAACCATTCGCTTATACCTAAGTCGAATTTCATTTCAAACTCAAGCACTACCAATTTCAAATCCTTACCTTACCAGTCCAATATAGTTCAGATTATCTCTAATCAAGTCTAACTCTTCTTGACACCAATCTATTTCAAATGATTTTCACTTAACTGGCTTTCAATTCAAATTTCAATTTACCTCCACAAATTTCTATTTATTTTGTTTTAATTCAAATAATCTGTTTCTGGGAGTTTTTAAACAGCTTAGCCTTTTCCAAAAATCAAACAATCCTCTTCGAATTCCAAACCACTTGTTTTCGCAAAACAATTCAAAAACAAAAATCTTTGGTAGTAATCCGTCACTTACAACTCGAAAATGAACACCGATGATGTCATGATCATCATCGGAACTTATTTTCCAGCGATCGAAGTGAGTTCAATACTATATCACTTTCAAAACCCATTTTTTAAACATTTCCACCTTGAAATCAATTCCAAATATCCTTTTACAATGTTGTAAACAAATTTAAAATCTCCCAGGATCTTAAAATTCACATATATTAAATCCAGATTCATTTACAAACACCTTTCCCATTTCTGGTATTTTAAATTTCAATTCTGATCTAAATTCAGATTTAATTCATTTCAATTTCATATAATTCACTTGTATAAATTCTGATTGGTTATATATAACCAATTCACATTTTTATAATCTTATCTGATTATAATTACTACCAACACATCCTATATATGATAATATATCACATATCCATACGGTGTCGGTCCATCGTATTCAAGTGTTTATTTACTCCTACCGATACAGTGGATCAAACTGGTCGACCAGAACTCATAAACAACTCAACCGATAAATCCCCACAATATAAAACCATTTTTATATCAAATACAAATACGCACTCGTATATATACACTCAACTCAATCTAGGGTATTACTAACCCTATCTCTACCGAGTCACGCCACAGAGCCAAGATAATTCTTAACTTAAGCTCTGATACCAACTGTAATGACCCGGGTTTTTGTCGACATTGGTTATCGACATAAACACGATGAGGACTAACCAAACATCGAAAAATCCCGGTAATTAATGAAAGAAATTAGAGGGTGAGGATAGATAAGATAGAAACTTAGAATAGAAGAAGAAGAAGAAGAACATCATCATCAGAGTAAACACGAATCTCACAGCGGGACGAATAAAATATAACATAACTTTTGAAATACAAACAGTATATATACAATAGCACTTATCAGAGTACAACACTTACAACAACAACGGAAAAACAATAGCTATAAAATCTTGAAGCCTCCTGATCCAAGCTCCCCAAATGTATTTGTAAAACCCGACTACTTGACTGCCCGTACAAATTTAGGCACCCAAGAGTTTAGGGAAAACAAAACAAAATAAACTCCGGGTCAGTCATGGGACTGGTATGAGTAAAACAGTTTAAAACAGTTTGAACAAGTAAACGATATCTCATAAGACCACGCCGTATAACGGAATGGGTTTTTTCCCTTATGAGAATCCAAAATATCTTTATATCAAAAACCTTTTGATATTATAATAATGTCTATCAACCACAATATAATCATTATCTAGCAGAAACGCTTTCATCTCACGTTCTACATATATAGTATATAATCAAAACCGCAAGCACGTATTGGGTAATGGATTTCCAACTATGACAAGGTATGGAACCACCTTCCGATCAGTGTACTCTAGGAACGATACGTTGGAGTTCAACAAGAACATCTTGCAACTCGGCCACACATGACCGACCACTCATTTCGCTTGAGTGTATCGAATGTACATCACCAACGGTTGGGATCAGCAACCGTTCCCGTATATATATATATATATATATATATATATATATATATATATATATATATATATATATATATATATATATATATATATATATATGGGACAACATTGATAGATTAAAGAAGCAAATGAGTATTCTCTAGATAGGTGATTATACACCCTACTTCGGTGCGACCGACTTAGCCATGCTGCCTGCCCGATTTATGTCATTTACCGGATGTGAGGCTAGAAGCTACGCTTATCTTTTCACATACCACATCTACATTCACTTAGAATGTCACATCGTCATACCCTCTAAATCACAAATTGATTTTCCCAAAAATACCACGGGTATAAGCTAAGAGAAACGAATTCCTCCGCCACCAACGTAAATACGTTTGAAACGATCAACTTACGTGATCTATCAGATATACTCTGTCAGACCTTCGTCCATACAAGTTGTCCTGGGACCGGACAAACCGAAGGCACTATTCAGTATATCCATCTTAGTCACTGTTATCTAAGACTTATACAATAGCCCTTGCACTTTACTCCGTCTTCAAATTTTCTTTGGCATATATGATTCGCAACGCTTATGCCAATATAGAGTGGTTCTTTGGATAATAATCCAACCGGTCTCTCCATATTAACAATGTTAAAATGGTCAAAACTTCGATAGTCTGTAATTTAACTATCAAAGAAAAACAAGTGTGCAAACAACGATATTATTTCCAGATGGAGATTATATTGATCAATCATCAAACATATGTATATATATATATTTCCTCATTTTCTATGTTTAGAAAATATACGTTATTAACACTGGAAAACATTTCCATGGCTTAATTATGTATCACTATTCTTCCACATCTATCAGATTCTAACTATAAACTAACAAGAGAATAACTTCCTAAGTATAAACCCCGAAGGCCGAAACCAACATCAGATCGATACTCAGGAACCTATTCAACTTACTAATTCTAGTCAGTTTCTAATTTTGCTTAACTCTATATCTTTAACTCTATTTGATTACCTTTAACTGATTAACTCCTTTCAAATAAACTATATTCGATTTACTCCTTTAACTTTAACTGATTAATTCTAACTCCTTTTATAATATCGTATTCATTTTCTAAATAAATATTTACTTTATTCTATTTATTTTCTCAAATAAATATCCCTTTATTCTAATTCTATTTATTTCCTAAATAAATAAATAATCCCTTTTAATCTATTTGTAAATGTTCTACAAATATTTCTCTTTCTATTTGTTTGACAAATATTTTCCTTTATATATATTGTTTTACAAATATTTTCCTTTATATGTGTTTAAGAAATAAAATTCCTTTATATTTGGTTAACAAATATAATTCCTTTATATTTGATTAACAAATATAATTCCTTTATTCAAAATCCTTTTTCTATTATAATATAAAATCCATTGATTTTATATAAATAAATTATTTTCAAAATATACTTTGAAAATCCCTTTTCCACATTCTGGTATTTCTTATGGTATTTAACACCCCATATAACAATGATAAATATCGTCCAACACACATAATCAACGTCAGATTATATATCACATTATATATCACAATATATAAATCACAGTAAAATAAATGTTGAGGAATCCAGTTGGATTCCTCCAACCTGTTTCCCTACATCATAGATGTTAAACAATATAGATAACATCACTTTCA
This sequence comes from Allium sativum, assembly GCA_030737875.1. Classification (NCBI taxonomy): domain Eukaryota; kingdom Viridiplantae; phylum Streptophyta; class Magnoliopsida; order Asparagales; family Amaryllidaceae; genus Allium; species Allium sativum. The sequence continues at coordinate 16,737 of JASFAX010002780.1, forward strand.
GTCCATATGATATATTCTGTTAAACAGAATCAAATATAGAAATTCAACTAACTGACTAGCAGTTCAATCAAAAAGTCAACACACAGTAAATCAGACAATTTCTAACAGTTCTAAAAATACAACATGAAATTAAAAACTGTTTAGAGTTAGTGAGATTTACTCACATTGGACGATCATCGTTAATAACGATAACCATCGCTTGATTCAGACGGACAATTTATCTTACTATAAATTGTAACGAGTTCCGATTCGCTCCCAGTCAGTTCCATTGTGGAGCTCTCGTCCATACGATCCCAACGGATCTAAGTTTACGAAATTCTGATGACATATGTAATAGTTATCAATTTTACAAGTGGATTGATAATTTAAATACACAACCTATTTTGATTTAAACCTTTTGGGCCTTCACCTTTCGATCATGGCCCAAACCATATCAACCTGACACCGTGCCCAGTCCTTCTTCCCCAAACAACTTCTGACGTTCCAGTAACTGAATAAAACATGGTGAAAACATTTCTTCCATCACAACTCTTCTTTTCCTCAACAAAAAATCCATGGCCTCAAATAAACCTCTCGACATCACCACTTCATACAGTAACTCGTCAGCCTCCTTGTTACTTCCTTTGCTAAAAGCAAAACACGCTCCAGCATTTCAGACAATAACTATACAAACTTCATCCCCATCTTGCAGTCAACAGTAAAAATCAACATCCCTACACCGTGACTCAACATGTCTTTCTTCCCTGATCGAACGAGACTCCAGTTCAAAAACCATTTCCGCGATGTTTCAGACCCACCTTTCTCCCTCAATGTTTTCACCAATTTCCAAACCGAAATCACTGTAATGCTCCTCTTCGAATCCTTCTTTTTGCTATACATAGTACGTTCAGCTCGAACTTAACCCTTTCGATAAGCTCGCATCACCATCAGACCAGCTCGCGTCGAGCTCTCGGCAACTACAGGTAACGCTGATCGAACTTTTCTATCGTGAAACCACTCCGAACTTCATAAATCACCTTACTCGACGCCACAACCACAAACCGACCATCGAATTCATGAATCATCGCTCCACTTTCCCAAAAGATCTAACCTTAGGGTTCGCTGTTTGCAAAATAGTGCAACAGGGACCTCGACGAACTCATTTAGAAGCACACGAGGAAGAAGCTGTCTCTCTTATGAATCCAAGAACAAGAGTTTTGGTGATTTAAGGATTTTATTTTGCTGTGAATGGAGATGCTGGCGGCTTGGATTTTGATTCATAGGAGGCTAAAAATGTTTTGGTCTTAAGGCTTAAGTGTATATATAGGTGTGGGATTTTCTTTTTATTTTGCTTTTTTTGTGGACTTTTATGAAGCCACGCATTCGTTTGTAGACCAAGTGTTTTGGTGTGGCTGAAACAAAATGAAGGGCGTGGCCTTCTTTTAGATCAAAGAAATGTTTAGGATATTTTATTATAGTTGTCAAATTCAACACACCCCATTATATATAATTCTGTCCATATACGAGCTGCTACGAACAGAAATAACAACACCGGTGAGATAAGCAATGTCACACGGTCTCAAAAATATAATAATATCGGTAGTTCAACTCATATTGTGAAACCCCAAAATCGCCGATTAAGGGTGCAAAATACTCCAAATAAAAAGTTGCTTATTTAATTAATTAAAAATTACAATAAAATTCTAAAAATTTAATTATCACTACGTCTCAAAAGAATCTTGTCTAAATTCAACCCCGATATTCAAATATATTGAAAACCCTTTTATAACGTAAATAAAGCGTTACTAATTATAAAGGAATTCCACAGCGACTATTTTAAAATTTGATTTGGACATATCTCAAAATCTACACGACGAAATCCCGATTTTTCTCTTCCACTAGAAAGATATACTCCACCAGCTCCACACGTTTCTTGTTTCACAGAAATCCAGCCTAAAACGAATCCCGTATACTCAGTTGAAGTTCGAATCGCCAAGTAGCGAACTGCCGCGCCATTTCAAGCTCCATTTTTATTATATTATAATTCTACGTTCAAACTGACGTCGATTGAATATATTCGTCAATATAATTCAACTCTAAGCTGAATTAAATCTTAGGGATGACCCAGTTCACATTATATTGTGATTTCCAATATTTTTGATTATTTCTGAATTAAATATATTAGTCTATTATTTAAATTAATTAAATATTCACTTTATTTTAAATTAAACGGCGATTAAATTCCCTAAATCACTATTTAAATAATTAAATTAATTAATTATTCCACGGCTAACAATGCGGGTCATTACATTATTAGAAACTCCAACTGCTTCTGTTCTTGCCCAAATCTGTTCCATCACGTAGATCTGGATTTTGCGGTTCCAACGCATCTGATTTCACGAATTTCTGATAGCGTATGAAGAAGATACAAGGTTTTAAGATTAATTACATTAATTTATTAATTAATGATAATTAACAAGTTTAATTCTCTAATTAGAATCCCCCCATTCAAGATTTGATCCAATGGCTCCTGCATCTTCTCCCCCCCCCCCCCCAAACATCTTCGTTCCAGGCTAATACATGAACCCAACCCGTTGCTTCCAAGGGCTTCAGATTGCATGCGATTCAAAGCGTCGCCACCATATCAGATTATCCTACTTCGAAGGTCACGGCGTTGCCTCTCCATGCTGGCCATAGCGATGAGCTCAATGGTCTCGCCTGGGTTGAAAATGCAAGCGAACGTGGTGCCTTTGAGGTGTGAAATCGGGAGAAATACAACACGATTCTTCATCTTGACCGTTCAAGTTTTGATCTCCGCGAGCACTTCGATATTTGTTTTGGAGGCATTGATCATTATCGCTCTGATCTGGAGATCGAAGGGATTAAAAATTCGAAAATTATGGCCTTTCGTTTTGTGTACAGCGACGCAGAAATTTGAAAGGGGCTAGGGTTTCGTGAGAGAGAGGGGTTTATATAATATATTTAATTCTATTAATTTGTTTATTGTGAAATTTCATGTTCAAGCTCCAAATCAAACCCAACGAATGACGCTCCCAGCAAATTACCCTTATTCCGGACACAATGGGCTAGGTCTCATCGGCCCATTCGATCGTTTTAGCCCACTTTTCTTTAATTTAAAATATAAAACATTTAATTATTTAATTTAATCGTACATTTTAATTTACCGGGGCCACGTACTGACTCTAAAAATTCCCAAAAAATAAATTTAGCTATGTTTTGACGATACAGTCCTAACAAAATTAATTTCGTCCAATTTGGAGACCGTTTGAAAAATGGCCATTTTCTGGTCGATCCAATTTGACTAAAATTGACAAAACACGTTTTCTTTTGCCACACTCACATATTGATTCCAAAAATTATAAAAATTGGAATCTTCCAATAATTTGACATTCTGGATCCAACCAAAGCGGTTTCGTCGAAAACGGAGGTCGTTTGCAAAATGGCTATTTATTTTATTAAAATATATATATATATTCCATAGCGACTATTCTGAATTTTCAAATGGCCATAACTTTTTATTCCCGCTAGGAAATCTGGATTTTTCAGATTCGTTAGAAAGATATTTTTATAAGATTTAAATATTTTTGGTTTTACTGAAATCCGATTTATTTTGAATCGTGCACATTCAGTCAAAGTCCAAATTCAAATTTTCAATCTGCCTCGCTATTTCAAACTCCTTTTATAATTAAAATAAATATTTTCGTTCTAACTTCAATTAAAATAAATTTTTAATCGTTATTATTTAAAATAAATCAATTTAAATATTCAAAATCTATTAAAATTTCTAAAATAAAATTTTTAAATTGGTTCCAAAATTCCGGGTTGTTACAGATAAGCACCCCAAACTCTAACGAATGAAATATTTCATAATACTAGATCGCTGATGAACGATGTTTTAATCTATACTAAGCAAACAATTCAATCATGTAACCAATAGTCAAAAATTCCTAAAATGGCGTATAAGCATCCATAATAGTGACAATAAATCAAATAGAACCTATCTATGGCAATATAAGTGCAATATATTCCCAAATAGTCTAAATCTAGCTATACGGTCAAAACAGTGCGCAACAACACATAAACGAGTAAATTTCACACATAATAGTGCGCAACCAGGTTAAATGACATAATCATGGTCAAAACTATTTAAATCACTTTCTAATAACTTTATTTATCATTTACTAGGTTTAATTTTTCTAACTATTTTAGAATTGTAAATCAATTTATAACATCTAAATTATACTATACGAACAATTACAATCTAGTGAGAGATAATATCACCCACCTCAACCAAATCAGCCCAAACCAACTTTAAAACATAGAGCTCATCAATACGAGTCCAACGGAAGAAACGACGTCCAATTACGACCTCATACGCAAAAGATATAACAATATAAGTTTGACAGTTAAATTAAATAATTAAATGACTTAATCCAATAATTAACTTAACTTAGTCACCTCTCCCCTCTTAACCTTTCTCTCCAAAACACTTTCCTGAAACAAACCCATGCACCCCCATGTCATGTTGTGCACCATACAATTGAAACACCCCAATGCTTCATCGAAACTTAAATCCGACTGCGTCATTAGTCTCCTTGCTCGAAGCTCGACTTGTTCATGCCCATACTAAAGCTTCTCGAACCTCCATGTGAAAAGAGACTTCGTCTGTAAGCTACAGGAAACTGTGCGAGGTACAAAATATCGCACCCTTCATCCCTTGATCGATCTTGATGAGGTTTGGTCCAAACGTGCTAAACGACGAAAGCAACTCAATGGTGGTCTCGCATTCACCAACCGCTGCCCCCAAACTCCGATGAAGCTAAACCCTAATTTCGGCACTACGATGTTGATCTCCTAAGCTAGAATCGCACCATGCAAATCGAGAATAGGGTTGTTGAGAAGAGTGAATCAGGAATTCACTACAACAAAAAGGCAGTTTAATAGCGTTTAATATCCGCTATAAAATAAAATTATAGCGCTTTTGTAATGACCCGAAAATCCGGTCCGATTTGAGCTGACCAAAAACACAAGTCCAACCCCAAATTAAACTGAAAATCAAGAAATTAATAGAAAGAAAACAGAGGGTGAGGAAAGATAAGATAGAAACTTATAGAAAAGAAGAAGAAGAAGAACACAATATCAGAGTAACACGAATCTCACAGCGGAACGAATAAATATATTTCATAACATAATTTTGAAATACAAATATGTACTTGAATATACATAGCATTATCAAAGTACAGCACTTACAACACAGCGGAAAAACTATAGCTATATAATCCTGAAGCCTCCTGCTCCAAGCTCTTCCAGTATATCTGTAAATCCCGACTACTTGACTGCCCGTACAAAATTGGGCACCCAAGAGTTTAGGGAAACAAAACAAAATAAACTCCGGGTCAGTCGTGGGACTGGTATGAGTAAAACAGTTTAAAACAGTTTGAACAAGTAAACGATATCTCATAAGACCACGCCGCATAACGGAATGGGTTTTTCCCTTATAAGAATCCAAATTATCTTTATATCAAAAACCTTTTGATATTATAATAATGTTTATCAACCACAATATAATAATCATCTAGCAGAAACGCTTTCATCTCACGTTCTACATATATAGTATACAATAAAAACCGCAAGCACGTATTGGGTAATGGATTTCCAACTATGACAAGGTATGGAACCACCTTACGCTAGTGTACCTCTAGAAAGGAATACACTGGGTTCAACAAGAACATCTTGCAACCCGGCCCCACATGACCGACCACTCATTTCGCTTGAGTGTATCGAATGTATATCACCATTTATATAATTAAATAAATTAATTATAATACCTCTGCCAATGCGGGTCATTACAATCTTCCCTACTTAAAATAATTTCGTCCTCGAAATTGCTAAAAGGTAGAGGACGACCCTATCGACTGGTTAGAACATATTTGTTCACTTCTTAACTTCAGTTTCAACTGAACCAATTTAACTTCAATTAAAATATTAACCAATTCTTATCAACGAAAATTTTCAAAAATCCTGAAAATTTTCTAATGCCTTAACTCTTCGAAATTTTTTGCCAGCACCTCCTTTGTACTGGTCAATCGGTCAAACTCCAACTCGCCTCTCTGGGCTATCTCCAACCCAAAAGAAAATCAAACAGCCAAGCGGCTTGCCAATTCGGCTCATAAATCTTATATCCAATAGAAATATAAACTTGTACCTTTTGTCGGGCATATCAACTCTATCACTTCCATATGCTATCAACTTAGCATATACCAATGTTATCCCAATCAAATTTCTGAAATCACTTTTATCTCCAACACAACCATTCGCTTATCCAAGCCACATTTCATTTTAAACTCAAGTTTTATTCTTGATTCCACTCTTAACTTGATTATCACATCACACTTCAAATTTGAATCTCACAATCCAATTTGTCTTGATATCATTCTAATTCAATCTTAGTTACCACTTTACTGGCTTTACTTTAATTCAATTTTGCTTTCACAAATTTCTGTTAAATTTGTTTTTAAATAGTCTTTCCCTGGGAGTTTTAAACAGTTTACTCTTTTCAAAAATCAAATTTTCCTTTTGAACATGTCACTGAGCCCTTAATTAATATTCCATTAGTTAAATCACTTCTCTATTTCTTTATCAATATTTGTTAACCAAATATTTTCAATAACCATATTGGCCTTTTATGTTATTTGGAAAACATTTCTGAATATCGCCTTCCTTTATTTTCTAAATTTTTAGAAAATATATGCTATTTATAATTGGAAAATATTCCAATTACTTATCTCTTTTCCGATCTCATTTATTTCTATACTTAGGAAATATTCTATTATTCTATTTCCAAGCTTACACTTATTTGGGTTAAAACGGATGTTGTGTAAAACATCGTTACGGCAACCCAAATACTATATTCAACTATCTCTTATTCAACATTGATCTTCGAGCCTGAAATCTTACTATTTATTTGTTAATAATGAAATCAATCAAGTTGGGGTATAACTACCTCTCAGACCTTGACTGAATAACATTTATAACGTCAAAACAAATATGACTACTTACTCGAATAATCAATACCATACAACTGCTTATTCACTTTTAAACACGTATACGCTTCCTCTTCCTATTCTTACTAGATTTTATTCTTAGTCTTCCTTTTTGATTTTACTATTCTATTTCTAAGTTCGTTTCCTTATCGACTTATATATATATATATATATATATATATATATATATATATATTGATACGTTGATTTCTAACTATCAAATTATCTTAAAAATATTCTAACTCCTTAAATTCCCGGAAAAATTCGCCATAACCTTCTTTGTACCAGGAGCATCGGGATATTTCAAATAGATTCCCATGGCCCTCACCAATCCAAAAGAAAAAGAAAAATCCAAGCGGCTAGCCGATACGGCGCATAAAATCTCATATATGAATTAAATACATACCTTTTCGTTGAGCATTCTATTTATATACCTTCATACCTTATCCGTACCTATCTCATGTATATTTATACCTGCCCAATCTATTTTAACTATACCTGATCGTTTTAACTCAATTCGTTAATTAATTTGTTAATTAACTCTTTAGTCTATGTAACACCCCACCTCCGTTAAGGTCACTCACAAAGGGAATGCCTTAACTTTGGTGGAGCATTTTAGTAAACAGAATAGAAACTTACAAGACAAATAAAACAGTACTTGAAATTTTTTAACTTTATTATAGCGGAAATAGAAATCAATATGGTTACATCCTTTCAAATCTCAGAATTCAAGTACAAAATATCAGTCTTGTACAAAAGCCTTCAAAATGCATGGTTTAAAATCATAATCCCCATAGAACGGAAGCTATACAGAGCCAAGCCATACTTTAAGCACTTCAAGCAGAGAGAAATCTGGATCAAGCTAAAGTATTCCCTCCTTGGATAACCTGGGGGGAAACGGAAGAAAGGAGGTGAAACAACAAGGGTTAGACAAAAAGTCTGGCAAGTCCAGTGACTTTCAGCATATGAACAGATAATAATAATATGACATGAACATAAAACTGGATGAGAGATAACTGTAACAGGTGTAGCAGATATAACAGAAGAACAGAATGACATAAACTATTGCTTTACACTTCTCTGCACTAATACTAGTATAACAGAATTAGGTGTCACCCTAATGTCTAAACTGAAACAGAAACGGGTACAGAATAATTTAACAGAAACAGAATGCTAATAATGGGCCTTTACTACCCGATCAGAAACAGACAGAAGCAGAAACAGATTAATCCCTATGGACACAGAATGTAGAATTAGGTGTACACTAGTAATTGGGCCTTTACCACCCGAACAGACGGTACCACGCAGAAACAGACAGGTGTTGCCACCCAACAAAAACAGACGGTACCAACAGAAACAGACAGAACTAAGTGTACCCTAAAACCCTACCCCAAGCGATCGGCTCCCTAATACATAAATATCCTGTGTTGGCCCCACAGTAGGGTGTATCACTCCCTAAAGTGACAACCAATTGGCACAGACCTATTTACAGATGTTACGGCGTCTTACATCCTCAGAGGCAGACCGGGATCCATGCACGCACATGATCCGGTTGGAATGCACCATCAACACCCCTCGCCATTATCAGAATGAACCGCTTATAATTAGTTCAGTAAGCGTGCCCAGACCCTACCTACTGTTGGGTCAAAGTTTTGATACCAGAAAGGGTTACCGACTAATATGGGTCCCAAACAACAAATGACACAAGTAATTCCCTTCCTAACCTTGTGCCCCCAGACTAACAGATTCCAGATTAACTTGTTTACAAGTTTTAGACATACAGAGTTTAGATCAACTAGTTCACAGATTAACAGACTTACAGATTTACTAGTTACAGATTAACCGGTTACAGATTGTTTAACTTTGTATTGGGCCTACAGATTCACGAAACGGGTTTTTCAGATTCATTGGTCCAATTGGTTTAACCTTACCCACCCAACACGTATTAGACATCATATTTATCTCAGATTTTCATTAATTAAGTATTAATGCCCAGACCTCTCACATTAGACTGACAGTTTGCAGCTACTGGTTAGGTCGGTTGGTTCCGGGCAGGATTCTGTCGCAAACTGAGTCTAACCTCGGGTTTCAAGCATGTTATGACTAACTTCTCACATTAGAACCTATTGTTTGCGACCACTGGAATATGCCGGGCGGTTCCGGGCAGAATTACGCCGCAAACTCATTCTAACCTCGAGTTAGCCATGTTTATCTTTGCGGCCAATTAATTAATGATTTACCATTTATACCCATGCCTAATATACATGTCAATTATTCATAACTATAGCCAATTCAGATTATGTCAATAGCGGACTAATTATATCAACTCAACAGATATAGCAGATAACAGATTTCTCAGATTAGGCGACTTAGCAGATTAAGCAAACTAGCAGATTTAGCATTTTCAACAGACTTAGCAGATGACAGATTTGGCAGATGAACAAATCTAGCAGACTAGGCAGTAGAGCAGAACTAGCAGATTAAGCAATATAACAGAACTAGCGGATTAGGCAATGTAACAAAACTAGCAAATTAGGCAAATATAACAGATTTAATCATTTCTTAAAGTTTCATATCTTGCCTAATTATAAATCTTGCCTAAGTTCACGTGCATAAATAATAGTCTTGATTCACAATATTATCATATACCCTATGTTTGTATTAAATTTACATAGCACAAATTATGGTCATAAATTTACCATATATCATATGTTCCAATCTTGCATAGTACAGAAGATCCCTACATAAATTATACCAAATATAGCCATCGATTACTATGCATATCATATATCCCAAAGATCCCTTACTTAGGTGTTTATTTACATTAATAGATACCCTACTCTCATGTAAATCTTTATGCCTAAGCCATATTCTCTTTATCTCAAATCATATGTTCAATACAATTTATATTATAAATATAACATGTCCAGTCATATGTCTCAGATTTTGTTCTAGTTACAGTCCATGTTCTTTCCTCAAATCAGTCACCTATTGGTCATGCCTAATTGATGCATCATTTATTTTATTATCACAAACATTTTAGCGTATGTTAATCTCTTATGAGATTGGCTCAGGCTCGTGGTAGCCTGGCTATAGAACAGAAAGAGGAAAGAGATTCAAAATAAGATAGATCCAAACAGAACAGAACAGATATAACCTCAGATTCAGATTTATAATTCATGTCACAATAAGAATTAACGTTTATATCGGAAAATAACTGCACTTGCCTTGATTGGATTAAAGAAAGAACTTTAGTTGTTGCAGAATTGTTGCAGAAGCTTTAATCTCTAATTTGAATTGAGTTGCTTAGGTTGATGTTGATTAGCTTCTAGTTTTTATTCCAGCAGAGTAGCGACGCCATTTTTATTTTTATTTAGAACAGAGGCAGAGAAGAAGCAGAATAGAATTGTGTGTAGAGGGGGCTAGGTCTTAGGGTGTATTTATAGGTGTAGTTAGTTGTTTTAGGCCTTTAGATAAACCCTAGGATAGATTAGAGCCGTCAGATTTCGTCACAGCCCCCAAAACCCAGCCCAAAAACCCATTCAGGTGCACCCAGGTCGCCTGGGCTCGACCAGGGAGGTCGACCCTAGGGTCGACACCCATGTCGACCTGGTGGGCAGGTCGACCCCCAGGTCGACACCCATGTCGACCTGGTGGGCAGGTCGACACCCATGTCGACCTGGTGGGCAGGTCGACCTGGTCTGGGCGGGAATTTTTCCCGCCCTGCCTGTTTGGGCTGAATTTTCGAAATTTGAATTTTCTGAAACTTCCGATGGCCATAACTTCTTCATACGAAGTCTAATTCACGCAAACTCGGACTCTATTTCGACCAGAATTCCGAGACGAACACAATGGCGCAACCCGTTTCCCCCAATTCTCACGTCTGAGATTAGTTATTCTTTAATTTGTGGATATTAATATTAACAGAATTACGGGGTGTTACATTCTCCCCTCCTTAAAGGATTTCGTCCCCGAAATCTTCAAGTCAAGAAGAATGTATATCCTAACATCCAAACAACCATCTACTCAACCATCAAACACAGGCATCCATTGTCCTTATAGACTTCTAATGCTTTCATGTTTAAATGCACAGTGTGTGTGTGTATGTCCCTATCTAATGCAAAATCAGGCGGTCCACTGATTCAGTTGACCTCCTTTAATGCAAACCATGATAGTGCCATGCGTCCATTATGTATGCAATTTTCATACTCGATGCATATCATTTCTATATGAGTGCACGACCATTCAGTCATATGCAACATCCATGTGCTAAGTCAATCATTTTGCATCCATAAAATTTAAAAATGCTCGCCCATCCATATGCAGTATGAGAGTGTTTTCGAGCCGATCTAGTGCCTAGTGTGTGTATATGCATCCACGGGCAACCACTAGCAACCACTTGCAACCACTTGCAACCATCAAACATAACATGTCTCAAACACATGTTTACACCCATTAGTTTCTACCTAAAGTTCGAAGATTCGATCGATAGGATACAGTCGAATGATGGAAGCGAGTACAGATAGAACAAAAATTTGGTTCCCATTAGACATGGGTCCTAAGTATCGGCCCCAAAGACCGAAACCAACATCAAATTGACACCCAGAGGATTACCTTCTTTAGACAATGTCAAAACTGGAAATCTTATCAGAAGTATTTAGATATTTACAGACTACTGGTACAGATCAGGTTCCCTAATGATTCTTAGGAAGCTAAGCGTGATAAAATCATACCCCGCGAAAACTCAGAATGTATGCATCATACTTGACGCCTAACACAAATATCCCTCAAACCCCAATCTCAAACAGATGAGCCATAACCCTTATGGGTCTGAGTCTACAGCGGAATTCAGAAATAATACTAGTATTAAAGTGCAGAGTATCGATTACAAAATCAAAATACCAGAATCAGAAAAAGTCTTAACTCCATAATCAGATAAAGAAATTAAACCTACTATAGAAATTTTCCAAATCCTAGCCACTAGCCTCAAGAGTGTTCGCCTGTCCTCCTTGTCCTCATCTCTTCGGGCAGTCCCGAGTGAAGTGTCCCATCTCCCCACAGTTGAAGCAAGCGCCCTTCCTTTTTCTGCAATCCTTGTTCAGATGAGTCGAGCTTCCACAAGTAAATCACTTTTCCCCCTTCTTATCTTCAGACTTCTCATCCTTCCTTTGTGTTTCCTTTTTGGGCCCTGCTTTCTTATTCTGTGGTTCTTCCTTCTTTGTCTCTTTCGGGCCCTTGTCTTCCTCGTGCAGTAGTGCCATATCCACCAATTTCTCGTAAGTTGCTCCCATGGGTCATGACTAGGTTGTGCAGTGGCTCGTTCAATCCTTTAACAAAGCGAAGAGCCTTTTTATGCTGAGTGTTGACTAAATCCAATCCGAACCTAGCCAGTTGGTTGAACTGGTTGACGTATTCCTTGACCGTCATACTTCCTTGCTTAAGAGATAAGAACTTTTCCAATTGTAAACTTCGTTCAGCTTGCGAGAGGAATTTTGTCTCAAACCTTGTTTTGAAATCCATCCATGTCTCAACCGGCCTCTCGGCGTTAGTGACTTCCCACCAGTAGGAAGCTTCGTCTTTGAGCAGCCATACCGCCGACTGTACCTTCTGCCTATCGTCCACCTCAAAGATAACGAATAGATCCTCAGTTTCTTTGAGCCAATTCCTCGCTTCTACGAATGATTCAGTTCCTTTGAAATCCTTCCCACCCATGGCCCTAAAATCTCTACAGATCTTTGAGAAAGCAATTGCACGAGGAGGGGGTGGGGGATCATTTGCTGGACCTGCAGCGGCGGTCCTAGCCTCAAGATATTGATGAAACCAACCGGGTACATGAACACCCTCTGGTATCTCAGATGCTTCAGACATGCTGAAACGAAAAAGGAAAGGTTCAATACAAAAAAGACTGAAAGAAAGATATATGGCTCTTGGGGATCATGTTTTTCAAAATAAGCTTTATTTTTGAAAATACTTCCTTTCAAAACCTTTTTGAAAATAGTTTTCAAAAACTTTACCCAATCTGGTAACCTTCAGCTCTGATACCAAGTGTAACACCCCACCTCCGTTAAGGTCACTCACAAAGGGAATGCCTTAACTTTGGTGGAGCATTTTAGTAAACAGAACAGAAACTTACAAGACAGATAAAACAGTACTTGAAATTTTTTAACTTTATTATAGCGGAAACAGAAATCAATATGGTTACATCCTTCAAATCTCAGAATTCAAGTACAAAATATCAGTCTTGTACAAAAGCCTTCAAAATGCATGGTTTAAAATCATAATCCCCATAGAACGGAAGCTATACAGAGCCAAGCCATACTTTAAGCACTTCAAGCAGAGAGAAATCCGGATCAAGCTAAAGTATTCCCTCCTTGGATAACCTGGGGGGGAAACGGAAGAAAGGAGGCGAAACAACAAGGGTCAGACAAAAAGTCTGGCAAGTCCAGTGACTTTTAGCATATGAACAGATAATAATAATATGACATGAACATAAAACTGGATGAGAGATAACTGTAACAGGTGTAGCAGATATAACAGAAGAACAGAATGACATAAACTATTGCTTTACACTTCTCTGCACTAATACTAGTATAACAGAATTAGGTGTCACCCTAATGTCTAAACTGAAACGGAAACAGGTACAGAATAATTTAACAGAAACAGAATGCTAATAATGGGCCTTTACTACCCGATCAGAAACAGACAGAAGCAGAAACAGATTAATCCCTATGGACACAGAATGTAGAATTAGGTGTACACTAGTAATTGGGCCTTTACCACCCGAACAGACGGTACCACGCAGAAACAGACAGGTGTTGCCACCCAACAGAAACAGACGGTACCAACAGAAATAGATAGAACTAAGTGTACCCTAAAACCCTACCCCAAGCAATCGGCTCCCTAATACATATATATCCTGTGTCGGCCCCCACAGTAGGGTGTATCACTCCCTAAAGTGACAACCAATTGGCACAGACCTATTTACAGATGTCACGGCGTCTTACATCCTCAGAGGCAGACCGGGATCCATGCACGCACATGACCCGGTTGGAACGCACCATCAACACCCCTCGCCATTATCAGAATGAACCGCTTATAATTAGTTCAGTAAGCGTGCCCGGACCCTACCTACTGTTGGGTCAAAGTTTTGATACCAGAAAGGGTTACTGATTAATATGGGTCCCAAACAACAAATGACACAAGTAATTCCCTTCCTAACCTTGTGCCCTCAGACTAACAGATTCCAGATTAACTTGTTTACAAGTTTCAGACATACAGAGTTTAGATCAACTAGTTCACAGATTAACAGACTTACAGATTTACTGGTTACAGATTAACCGGTTACAGATTGTCTAACTTTGTATTGGGCCTACAGATTCACGAAACGGGTTTTTCAGATTCATTGGTCCAATTGGTTTAACCTTACCCACCCAACACGTTTTAGACATCATATTTATCTCAGATTTTCATTAATTAAGTATTAATGCCTAGACCTCTCACATTAGACTAACAGTTTGCGGCTACTGGTTAGGCCGGTTGGTTCCGGGCAGGTTTCTGTCGCAAACTGAGTCTAACCTCGGGTTTCAAGCACGTTATGACTAACTTCTCACATTAGAACCTATTGTTTGCGACCACTGGAATATGTCGGGCGGTTCCGGGCAGAATTACGCCGCAAACTCATTCTAACCTCGAGTTAGCCATGTTTATCTTTGCGGCCAATTAATTAATGATTTACCATTTATACCCATGCCTAATATACAAGTCAATTATTCATAACTATAGCCAATTCAGATTATGTCAATAGTGGACTAATTATATCAACTCAACAGATATAGCAGATAACAGATTTCTCAGATTAGGCGACTTAGCAGATTAAGCAAACTAGCAGATTTAGCATTTTCAACAGACTTATCAGATAACAGATTTGGCAGATGAACAAATCTAGCAGACTAGGCAGTAGAGCAGAACTAGCAGATTAAGCAATATAACAGAACTAGCGGATTAGGCAATGTAACAAAACTAGCAAATTAGGCAAATATAACAGATTTAATCATTTCTTAAAGTTTCATATCTTGCCTAATTATAAATCTTGCCTAAGTTCACGTGCATAAATAATAGTCTTGATTCACAATATTATCATATACCCTATGTTTGTATTAAATTTACATAGCATAGATTATGGTCTAAATTTACCATATATCATATGTTCCAATCTTGCATAGTACAGAAGATCCCTACATAAATTATACCAAATATAACCATCGATTACTATGCATATCATATATCCCAAAGATCCCTTACTTAGGTGTTTATTTACATTAATAGATACCCTACTCTCATGTAAATCTTTATGCCTAAGCCATATTCTCTTTATCTCAAATCATATGTTCAATACAATTTATATTATAAATATAACATGTCCAGTCATTTGTCTCAGATTTTGTTCTAGCTACAGTCCATGTTCTTTCCTCAAATCAGTCACCTATTGGTCATGCCTAATTCATGCATCATTTATTTTATTGTCAAAAACATTTTAGCGTATGTTAATCTCTTATGAGATTGGCTCAGGCTCGTGGTAGTCTGGCTATAGAACAGAAAGAGGAAAGAGATACAAAATAAGATAGATCCAAACAGAACAGAACAGATATAACCTCAGATTCAGATTTATAATTCATGTCACAATCAGAATTAACGTTTATATCGGAAAATAACTGCACTTGCCTTGATTGGATTAAAGAAAGAACTTTAGTTGTTGCAGAATTGTTGCAGAAGCTTTAATCTCTAATTTGAATTGAGTTGCTTAGGTTGATGTTGATTAGCTTCTAGTTTTGATTCCAACAGAGTAGCGACGCCATTTTTATTTTTATTTAGAACAGAGGCAGAGAGGAAGCATAATAGAATTGTGTGTAGAGGGGGCTAGGTCTTAGGGTGTATTTATAGGTGTAGTTAGTTGTTTTAGGCCTTTAGATAAACCCTAGGATAGATTAGAGCCGTCAGATTTCGTCACAGCCCCCAAAACCCAGCCCAAAAACCCATTCAGGTGCACCCAGGTCGCCTGGGCTCGACCAGGGAGGTCGACCCCCAGGTCGACCCTAGGGTCGACATCCATGTCGACCTGGTGGGTAGGTCGACCCCCAGGACGACACCCATGTCGACCTGGTGGGCAGGTCGACCTGGTCTGGGCGGGAATTTTTCCCGCCCAGCCTGTTTGGGCTGAATTTTCGAAATTTGAATTTTCTGAAACTTCCGATGGCCATAACTTCTTCATACGAAGTCCAATTCACGCAAACTCGGACTCTATTTCGACCAGAATTCCGAGACGAACACAATGGAGCAACCTGTTTCCCACAATTCTCACGTCTGAGATTAGTTATTCTTTAATTTGTGGATATTAATATTAACAGAATTACGGGGTGTTACAGTCTATTTCACTTTTATATTTGAACATGACATGTTCAAATATATTTTAACTTTCTTATTAACTAATTTGAATCCAAATTTTAAATTTAAGTTCTATATTCGATTTCGAATATCCATTTACAAATCCAATTCACCTTTCAAAGTTCAACTTCAAATTCAAATTCGATTAACTAATTCCTCTTTGACTTAGTTAATTCTATTCAATTTTTATTCAAATTTTATGTCCCTTCTATTATTCAAATCTATATATCAAATTCTATATTATAAATCCCATTTTGAAATTCAACACCACTTGCCTTTCCCAAAACAAATTCAAAACAGTATCTTTGGTAGTAATTCGTCACTTACAACTCGAAAATGAATACTGATGATGCAGCTGTCATCATCAGAATTTATTTTCCAGCGATCGAAGTGAGTTCAATACTATAAAACCATTTCTAAACATTTCCACTTTGAAATTCATTTCAAAATATAATTCACACTGCTTATAAAACAATTTAAAATCTCCCAGGATCTTAAATTTTACTTATTTTTAATCCAAATCCATTTACAAACACTTATCCAATTCTCCAGAGTTTTTAATTCAATTTCTGGTTCAAATTCAGATTCAATTCATCTTGTAACACTTATACGAATTCTGATTAGTTATTTACATAACCGTTTAATTTATAATCTTACTCGATTATAATAACAACCAATATATCCACTATGCTATAATTTTGATATATATATATATATATCTTCTCTAAATCAAGATATACCTTGGGTAAACTTATTTTAATTTACCATCTTTTCAAAACATATCGTGTCGACCCATCGTATTCGAGTGTTTATAAACTCCTACCGATACAGTGGATCAAACTGATTGACCAGAACTCATAAACGACTCAATCAATAAATCTCCACAATATAAAACAAATTTTTATATCAATAACAAATACATTCACTCGTATATATACACTCAAACTCAATCTAGGGTATTACTAACCCCATCTCTATTGAGTCACGCCACAGAGCCAAGGTAATTCACTTAACTTAAGCTCTGATACCAACTGTAATGACCCGAAAATCCGGTCCAATTTGAGCTGACCAAAAACACAAGTGTAACCCCAAATTAAACTGAAAATCAGGAAATTAATAGAAAGAAAACAGAGGGTGAGGAAAGATAAGATAGAAAATTATAGAAAAGAAGAAGAAGAAGAACACAATATCAGAGTAACACGAATCTCACAACGGAACGAATAAATATATTTCATAACATAATTTTGAAATACAAATCTGTACTTGAATATACATAGCATTATCAAAGTACAACACTTACAACACAGCGGAGAAACTATAGCTATATAATCCTGAAGCCTCCAGCTCCAAGCTCTTCCAGTATATCTGTAAATCCCGACTACTTGACTGCCCGTACAAAATTGGGCACCCAAGAGTTTAGGGAAACAAAACAAAATAAACTCCGGGTCAGTCATGGGACTCGTATGAGTAAAACAGTTTAAAACAGTTTGAACAAGTAAACGATATCTCATAAGACCACGCCGCATAACGGAACGGGTTTTTCCCTTATGAGAATCCAAATTATCTTTATATCAAAAACCTTTTGATATTATAATAATGTCTATCAACCACAATATAATAATCATCTAGCAGAAACGCTTTCATCTCACGTTCTACATATATAGTATACAATCAAAACCGCAATCACGTATTGGGTAATGGATTTCCAACTATGACAAGGTATGGAACCACCTTACGCTAGTGTACCTCTAGAAAGGAATACACTGGGTTCAACAAGAACATCTTGCAACCTGGCCATACATGACCGACCACTCATTTCGCTTGAGTGTATCGAATGTATATCACCATTTATATAATTAAATAAATTAATTATAATACCTCTGCCAATGCGGGTCATTACAGTTTTTATAAACGCTATATATTAACACGTTATAATAGGTTAGAAATGTACAATAGCGTTTGTAAAATGCTACATAAAACCTTCTTTTATTCCGTGTTTGTCGCATGTGACAATACAAATACCTTCTACAGTGTTTCATAACTTGCTATAAAACATATACGTAGAATGATGCGGCTAACATTTATGGCATCATTTAATTGCTATAATATGTTGACCTTTCTAGTTTTTTATAGCATTTAAAACTCTATAGAAAAGTTTATTACTATCTTTTATGAAATCGTTTGCTTGTTATGAGAACTATTTATAGCGCCAACATAACGTTATAACATATGAAAACTTGAGAAAACAATCTTTGCATAGTATGATTAAAACGCTATAAATATTTATTGTTGTAGATTGTCATATACATTCAAGTTTACAATTTACAAATCTACTAATGTATTATAAATTTCAAAAAACCACAATTATGACATACGTAATCAAATGGAGTCAAATGCCAAACCACAATATATATATCCATAATATTTCATGCACAATTTCCAAGATATAAATATTTGTGACCAAAACAGGGTCGGTTCTAGGAGTTTTGGTACCTAAAGCAAGTTGTAGAACTAAGGCCGTTAAATAGAAACCAATGAAATCATAGTTAGTTAAGTAATCAAAATAATTTATGTTGTTATTAGTAATAAGAAGAGAACAAATAATTGTATTCGTACAAAAAAGACATATCAAATATATATGAACATTTTTATACCCCTCTAACGTGCAAAATTACTGATAATATTAGCATATTCAAGCTAATTGACCAGTCGCATTCATGCTCATTGACCATAGCTTGTTTGCACATTTTTTAACACAGTAAAACATCATTGGTATTGTATATTAATAAAGATTAAAATAATAAACAAATATTTTAAATTTTGAATGACTAATTTATTAATTATGAATCATCAAAATATTTACCATGATAATTTGAAGCTCAAATTCTTTTTAACTAATAGATTGGATAAAAAACATTAACTATGAATTCGTGTGAAACAAATTTAATTAGTTATGGACAAATTTACATTAACTAACCATTCAAATATTCACTAATTGTTATCAAATCATTGTCTGTCATACAGTTATTTCAGGTAACAAATTAAATCTATTAATTTTGATTTAACCCTTATTATACAAATCAATTCATATTCTATAATTAACTACCTCAAAGGATATGGATTAAAATTGAATCATTGGAAGATAACAGAGAACATCAATTTTCGCACATAAAAAGTCAAAACTTATGTAGTATGAGTCAGAATTGAATAATTAAATTGACATTAGAATCTAAACACATTAGAGTTATGTTGTGTTCAATGTGAAAATTAGAACATGTAGAGCATGCATATATCATTCGAATTTAGAACCCTAAATGCAACTTTAGTTTGTTTGCAAATAACAATATCAACTACATAAAAATTAAATAAAAAATAAAAAACCAGAAGTTGTAAAATACGAAATCAATCAAAACTGAAAAAATTGAAATATTTTTTCTAAAATAAACAGCAAATCAATAAACAATAATGAATCGCTGAATCGACCTGGCCATCACTGTGATGTGAAGGTGAGGAATGGCAGGACCATGCGGCAATGCCGGTGCCCTAGCTTTGTTCAGACGTCGTTGTTCGCCAGTTGAGTAGTCTTATTGTCGATGTCGCTTCGAATTTGGGGATCGATCTTCAAGAAGTTTGCAGCTTCGAAAGCAGTGGTTATGTGCCCTAGCTTCAATTATTTCCTTTGATAGCCCGCGCATAGAACGATGGTGCCCTGACTTTTGCTGAGGCCCAAAGCATTGGCTTTGGTCGCTTTGGTAAAGGGTCGGCTGTGGACCAAAAGTAACAATGCATACAATCGTAGCTATCCAAAACGATACATACTAAAAAATATTGATCTATGAACGTCGATATACAATACATTAATGCAAACATGAGATTTGAAGGATAAAGAGTGCAACAAAATAATTTTTTCTGCCTTCCAACTTGTAGCAACCCCAACATCATCATGTACCACGTGTCATACAAGTGCACCAAAACGTGATTAGCAACAGACATACAAATCTATATAACAGAAGGATGCAAGTACACATATCGTATATTTCCAGTATTATACGTTGAGTTAACCCTTGATATCATAAAACTTGAAATTGAACTAAGTTATGGGAATTGATATCACAATCACTGAAACCAAAACATTTAAAAAAAACACCAGCCCTTATAACTACATGTTTGATTAACTTATATAAACATATGGAAACTTAATTAATTTTTATATAAAATTAATTTATTTATTACCATTAATTTATTATTACTATTACTATAAACTTAGTTGATTTATATAAACTTATTTTTATAAAACTTAGTCAATTTTTTTAACAATTCAACAAAATTTTCAAATTAGAGAACATGATTTTTATAAAACAAACTTAATTTTTATTGAACGTGGTTAATTTTCATAAATATCTGTTAAATTAAATAAAAATATTAGAGAGTTTTTATAAAACTCAATTAACTTTGTTAATATTTATATAACTTGATTAATCTTTATATACCTTTAGTTAATGTCTATAAAAATCACTTAAATAATTTAGTTAAATATTTATAAATTAATTAAATAACTTCAGTTGATTTTTATATAATAGTTAATTTTTTTAAGAATTGGTAAATATTAACAAACTTTTAGTTAATCTAGTTAAATTTGTATAAAACTTGATAACGTAGCAAACTTTTATAAAAATTTGTTAATTTTAATTAGTTTTTATAAAACTTAGTTATTTTAGTTAATTCTTATACTTAGTTATTTTCATAAGTTTATTTACTTTTTACAAAGTTTTGTTAATATTTATGTTATGAATGACACAGACAAACCCAGCAAAATGCACCACAATCACCGGTTTTAAGAACACACGAATTTTTAATGTGGAAAACCTCTTCGATGTGAAGAGTAAAAACCACGGGACCAGTGACGGGGGTCCTCCCAAACTTCTCTTACTATGAAAACGGAGTAGTACACAAATCCAAATCCAAGTCACAAAGTGGATATATACACAAATTATCCAACAATAGCTAGCAATAATAGCATCAAAACAAAAGCGAGAAAAGTGAAAAATATCACCGGGAAACAAAGCTTAGAAAAGATGAGAGATCTCGCACAAACACTCCAGCAAAGGGCAATCTCAAAGTAGTAGAAGAAGCCCACAAAGTCTTGGAGAAACTGACAAAGTTTTGATGTTGTTGTCTTGTATCTTGTGTGTGTAAATTTGCTACCTAAGAATGGATGTATATATAGCCACCAAAGAGGCACCTTGAAGTCTCCATTCAACCACCATAATTAATAAGATGACAATTCCCATAAAGATGCAAATACCAAGGCACACCAAAAGGTCAAATAGTCACCCATTCAAATAAAAGAACGAAATACCGTAGCAATACTTATTGCTCTAATTAATTAAATATGAGTTTTTCCACATAGGAAGAGACTCATTCCCAACAAATCTCCCCCTCCCGACTATGTGGAGATGGTTTCAATTCCAGCAATTGAATGGCAAGTCTCAAATTTGTCTTTTACCAAAGCTTTAGTCATCATGTCGGAACCATTGTCATCGATATGAATTTTCTCAAGCTCAATTAACTTATCATCAAGAACATCATGTATCCAATGATATCTCACATCAATATGTTTCGACTTTGCATGAAAAGTGGAATTCTTAGCAAGATGGATTGCACTTTGATTATCACAATACAACACATACCTCTTTTGTATAAATCCAAGCTGATGAACAAACTGTTTCATCCACAATAACTCCTTACATGCCTCTGTCGCTGCAATAAACTCCGACTTTGTAGTAGATAAAGCCACACATTTTTGTAGCCTAGATTGCCAAGACACTGCTCCCCCTGCAAAAGTGATCAAATAACCGAAGTAGATTTTATCGAGTCATTATCACCAGCCATATCAGAATCTGAATAACCAACAAGACAAAGCTTGTCACTCCCAAAACAAAGCTTCATATCAGCAGTACCCTGTAAGTATCTCATAATCCACTTCACAGCATTCCAATACTCTTTACCTAGATTAGAAAGAAATCTATTAACCAAACCTACAGCGTGAGCTATATCAGGTCGAGTGCAAACCATTGCATACATCAAACTACCCACGGCGGAAGCATAAGTAACATGCGTCATCTTCTCCTTCTCTTTAGTTGTGGAAGGACACTATTGAGAACTCAACTTAAAATGCATAGCAAGTGGAGTACTCACAGGCGTTGCTTTCTCCATATTGAACCTTTTAAGCACTCTGTGAATATATGCTTCTTGTGATAGCCATAACTTTCAAGCCTTGCCATCATGAATAATTCTCATTCCTAAAATGTTCTTCGCCGGACCAAGTTCCTTCATGGAGAATGTCTTGCTCAACTGTTGCTTCAAACAAGCAATTCGATCTACATTTTGCCCTACAATAAGCATGTCATCAACATAAAGTAGCAAAATGATAAAATCATCGTTAGCAAATTTCTTCAAGAAAACACAATGATCATTATATGTCTTTTTGTAACCTTTCTCCCCCATAAAAGAATCAAATTTGTGATACCATTGCCTTGGAGCTTGTTTTAGACCATACAAACTCTTCTTTAATTTGCACACGTATTCTTCCTTCCCTTTGACTTTGAAGCCCTCTGGTTGTTTCATGTAAATGTCTTCTTCAAGCTCACCATGAAGAAAGGTGGTCTTCACATCCAACTGTTCAACTTCTAAATTTAAACTAGCAGCAAGACCCAAAACGACTCTGATGGAAGACATCTTGACAACTGGTGCAAATATCTCTTCAAAGTCAATTCCCTTTCTTTGGTTGCAGCCTTTTACAACAAGCCTTGCTTTGTACTGAAGCGTATTTGCATTTTCATCTTGTTTCAGCTTGTAAACCCAACGATTCTTCAAAGCCTTCTTTTCCTTTGGTAGTTTCACTAGATCAAAAGTTTTGTTATCATGCAATGACTTCATCTCTTCTTTCATTGCATCCAACCAAAGTTGCTTATCATCGCTGTCTATAGCTTCCTTAAAGCTCTCAGGTTCTCCTCCATCGGTTTAAGAGAACATACTCGGAAGAAGGATACCTAGTGGAAGGACGTCGTTAGCTGATAGATCGCCTTACAAAGGTTGTTTGAGTTTCAGGAGAAGCATGATGGTCAATTTCAGCATCTTCATCATGAGGATCATCTTCCTCAGGTACATGACCTTCATTGTCATTTTCTTGTACTTGTTCAGTTAGAGCTGGTGCAGGAGTTGTAGGAGTCAAAGGAGGAAGATCTAGATAAACCAGATCATAGCCACTATGTGATGCAGCTTCTTGTGGTTTCTGAATATCTTCAATTGTTTGGTCTTCAACAAAGTGTGCATCCATGCTACGAATCAATTTATTCTCTATAGGATCATAAAACCTATAGCCAAACCTGTCAAGACCATAGCCCACAAAAATGCATTGGCGAGTCTTGCAATCCAGCTTCGATCTTTCATCATTAGGCACATGTACAGACGCCTTACACCCAAAGACACGTAAATGACTGTAAGAAACCTCCTTGCCAAGCCAAACCCACTACAACAAAATACAGGTTAGATAGCAATATCGCACAGCGTTCCCGGATTTGGTCCGTTAACACTCCAAAACCCTTAGGGTTTAAACGCTATTTGAAAGAATTATCGTATCCCAATGCTATTCCAGGACAAAGGGGCGGCAAATATTTTTTGTTACGCGGCAAGTAAAATAAACGTTCCCTTTTCCTTCTCAAAAATTTCCCTTTTCCTTCCCAAAACTTTTTTTAAATTCCGTCTGTCATAATTTCTGTGTTTTTGTCGCCTCTTCCTCACGCATCGCCTCCGACTTTAGAGGACAGCGCAAGGCCTCCAAACTGTGTACTCAACTTAATTGTCTCGCGGTTTTCAAGTCGCTCTTGGCTGATAGCCGATCTCGCATCTCCCCCAAATTGTTGCTGCTATCCTTCACCGAAATCACAATCGCGAATCGGGATTCCAAAATTGGGAAGAACGCTATAGGTACTAAGAGCTTTATCATGGATTTTTTACTGCTCACTCTTGTGATTCTTGAAAATTTTCATTACTAGTTTTTAATAAGGCTTCACATATAAATCTAATATGTAGCTATTGTTTTCAAACCACTGGACCTGAATAGCACCGGAGCTATTGTTTGCAAAGCAAAAAAAAAAATTAAAAATTGCACCCAAGCCGTTTGAAATAACACTGGAGCTATTGTTTGAAGCATAAAAATTAAAAATTGTACCCAATCCGTTTGAAATAATATTAGCAAAAATAGTTCAGTTTTACCGAGCTGGCAAAAAATAATTTACATATAATACGTTTTAAAACATGGCCAAACCTGTATTAACTAATTTGGGATAGCAAAGCTCCCCTATATATATATATATATATATATATATATATATATATAGTTTCGAATATCATGGAAATGAATTGTATGAAATTGTTATATAAGAATTGCTTTGATCGATTTTTTATTTGTATTTTTTTTTGTACATAAAGCAAGTATAAGCATTTAAAATTCCAAAAGTATATGTTTATTTTATATTTAAAGCTTCTACATGCAAGAGTTCATACTAGGACTCATCATATTTTACAAATAATTTCAATAACTTGTTCCTTTTTAACTAATATTTGATACTGACATGTTTGCATCATATATATGTAAGGCCGACGTAGAGATTCTTTATACATTGTTCATAGATATGGATAACCTACTAAAATAAATAATCTTTATAAAATTATTGAAAAATCAGTGGCATATATGTTAATTTATTGTATCTAAATGATAATGAGGTGATGACTGCCCTGTTAATTGGAGACAGATTTGAATATTAGTTGGTAAAATGTGATTTTCCAGGACAAGAGTAAAATTTGTAATCTTTGTAGGCAAATTGAAAATTAAAAAATGCCATGGCTGGTTTCAGTCTAAACTTAGGGGGTTTATATAGTCTAGCTGACATACCCTTGAAATGTTTAAAATAGTACAAAATTTATTAATTGTGATCTTCCTAAAGAATGCATTTTAAGGCTGTATTTCTGTAACTATTCCCCTGCTGATTGCATGTATACACCAGGATATTGATGAAGTGTCTATGTATTTTCTTTACTATTACTAAAGAAGTAATGGCAAATTTTCCTTTTTTTAATCTGAAGTAGCTTGAGTTTAATAGATCTTCTCCGCCAATTTCTAGAGTTTCTTCAATGCTTTTGGTGTTACTGGTTCATTTTTTATGTCAATGATATTGTAAACGTTGCAAATTCTTTAGCTTATGTAAAAATGTCATCCTGGTAATTATGCAAGTTGGCCTGTAATATAACCTAATTTATCTGATGTTGTAGTTCCAATTAACAGAGATTATCCAATAGAACGTGGTTTACCTTTTTTGGCTTATCTAACATAGTCAGTCAATCCCTATAGTGCAACAAAAGAAATCCCATAAATGCTTTTTACCCCTTAAACTGGTATTTTTTTTCTCCTGCCAATATGTCAATTCCTGCATTTTTCCCCCTTTTGCTGGCAGTGTAAAAACTGGTATGAAGATTCTGAAGAAAATTCATCTTAGATTTTTCAAAAAGCACAGCAGGTCAGCGATATTCAAGTGCAATTTTGGTATAATAAACCTTAAAATTTTGCAGAACACTTAGAATAAAAGTTTTTGCTAAGGTTGTTAGCATTCCGAAATGAGCAAAATCATTGATTATCCACTTTTAAACATGACTAGTCATTTTTAGATGTCGTAATTTATAAATAAGAGAAAAATAAAAGTTGCTCCAATAAAAAGTATCTTACAATTGATTTTTTTTTTCTTCAAACCTGGACAAATTGTCTTAAAGTTATGGCTAAAGCAATTCAACATTGTAAGGATTTACACTTACGGATCAACGCTACATATATAGTTCATGTTTATACCATATGTAACTTCAACATTTTACATTTCATTTTAAATGGAAGTTGTTCATTTTCACATATATCCAATCAATATTTTGTACAAAAGTCGTATAAGTAAATCATAATATATTATCAATTCGATTCAACATTTACACCAAACTTGTTCGCTTACAAACTAAAGGGTCATGTTCTTTATACAAGTCATCATTTAATTAAAAATAATTTCCATTAAAATAAAAATCAGTTACTCACTTATTAACCGATCTATACTTTTATATATATGTTCAGTTGAAAAGGGTTATTAATAAAAGGTAGACACAAGAGCTAGCAAACAAATATAATGACCAGGAAAAAAATTGTTGCTTCTAAGATTCGTATGCTACAAATGATGCTTCACAACCCTTAATTGCATAACAAATGGCAAGCTAAAAGTGGTATTATATTTGTAAGGACATATGGAATGCTACAACGAAAGGTGCTACTGACTAATGAAATAGACACAACTTATTTAGTGAGAATACAAAAAACCAAAAGCATTCTATTTCTCTATAGCTTGAAAGCTTTAAGGAATAAGCATGCTCTTATTATTCAGTGTTCACTGCTTTATGCATTCAATTAAACTTTATAAATAAAAATGCTAACCATGAAAGCTTGTGTTAACGACAAATATATTATACAGTCATACATAAGACAAAGATGGTTGTCCAATAACCAGTCACCTGAACATGTGCACAATCCAGTTAAAAAATTTGTTGTTATTATTGTTAATATTATTTTCATGCTACTTGGTGTAATTTTTATTTTATTGATCATGATTCATTTGTATTTTCACCTTAGAAATATACTACATGAAAAATTGAGGACAAAAGGAATTGTCATGAAAAACTGAATGAATCAAAGAAAAAACTAGACCAATTAGTTGGTCTTATTTCTAGATAATAGTCCGACTTTTGTGGCAGTGAAATACAATCTAATGAACTGAATGGTAGAATCACCATGGGTTGGATGATATATTTTTGGCCACGGGCTTTGGTTTTCATTCACAATTTTTATTTATTTATTTATAATGAACTTATTTCCTGTAGCTTTGCCATTATATCCTTAGGACTACTGAATCTTGTGGTGAATGGAATTATGTCCTGTAGCTTTACTGATTGTTGTATATACATTAATGCATTAAATGACATATTACTAATCATGTGAAGTAGTTAGAGACAGTGTAACAACCCGGAAAATCTGGGCCAGTTTAAAATTTTTATTTTGGCAATTTTAGCGAATTTTGATTATTTAAAATGAATTATTTTAAATAATAACGACGAGAAATTTATTTTGAATAGAATTCGAACGTATATATTATGCGCGTCGTCGTTAGAATATAAATATTTATATATAATTATAAATAGAATTGAAAATGGCGCGGTAGTTCGATAATTCGATTTCAAACTTCAATTGAATGTACCGGGTGCAAAACAATCCGGATTTTTGTGAAACCAAAAATAATGGAATCTAATAGTGAATATCTTTCCAACGAATCCGAAATATCAAGATTTCATATCGGGAATCAAAAGATATGTCCAGTTGAAAATTCTGAATAGTCGCT
>JASFAX010000287.1:0-71143 GCA_030737875.1 Allium sativum
AAATTTATCTTTTAAGTGTTTATAAATTCCTATCGACTTCGTGGTGTCCCACAATTCGATCAGAATTCATAAACCACTCAACAAACTAACACCATATAAAACAATTTTTATATTAATTAACAAATACGCTCTCTCGTATATATACACTCAACTCATTCTAGGGTACTACTGACCCTATCTATAATGAGCACAATCCCACCAAAGCCTAGGTATTCACTCAACCTTAGCTCTGATACCAACTGTAACGGCCCGCAAATTCGTACTATCTGAGTTAACTAATAACACCACACGTCCAACCCAAATGACACAGAAATATGAATCATTAGTAGAAAAAATTAGAGGATGAGGAATAGAAAGAAAGAAAAGTTAGAATAGAAGAAAAACGAAGAACACAAATCTCACGGCGGAACGAATAAAATTTATTAAATAACATAACTTTTGAAATACAAATCAGAAACTGTATATACATACGATTATCGGAGCACAACAGTTATTCCTAGAACAGTTATAAACACATGTTTCCAGGTACAACATAGTACACAGCGGAAATATGATAGTCTGTAGCTAGCTGGTGAAGCCTCCTACTTCCAGCTCTTCCAAGTGAATCTGAAAAATCCCGACTACTTGACTACCCATACAAATTTGGGCACCCAAGAGTTTAGGGAAAACAAACAAAATAAACTCTAGGTCAGTCATGGGACTAGTGTGAGTAAACTCCAACCATTTGTTTAACTTTCAAAATCCTTTCAAAAGAAAAGATAATAGTAAGACCATCCCACAAATAAACATGGACTGTTTTTACCTTACTATAACCCAAAACACTTTGATACGAAAATCCGGTGATATTATAATAGTGTCTAAATCAAATAAATAACAATCTAGCGGAACGCTTGCATCTCACGCTCCATATATAATATAAAATCAAAAATCGTAGGGCGCTTATTGGAGATAGGATTCTGACTATGACAAGGTATGGAACCACCTTCCGATAGTGTATTTCTAGAGAGGAATACACTAGGTTCAACAAGAACGACTTGCAACCCGGCCTACACTTGACCGATCACTCATTTCGCTTAAGTGTATCGAATGTATATCACCAACGGTTGGGATCAGCAACCGTTTCCCGAACCGGACAGCATCGAATAGATTAAAGAATGAAATGAATATCTCTAGATAGGTGATTATACACTCTAATGGGGGCGACCCACATAGCCATGCTGCCTGCCCGATTTTTGTCATTTCCGGGTTGTTGAGGCCTAAGGCTACGATTTCTTATCATTCATTGATAGCACAATCACTTTGACTGCCACATTGTTAGATCCGTTAATCTTTAATTGATTTGCACAAATATATTCCGTATATTATGTTAAGAGAATAAATTCCTCGCCACCATATATATTTACACAGACCAACATATATGATCATTGGAAATACTCTACCAGACATTCGTCCATATACGTTTGTTCTGGGAATGAACGAAACCGAAGGCAACATTACTATTAATAGAAAAAGTCCTTGCACTTTACTCCATCTTCGATTATCTTCATATAATCTGATTCGCAACACTGCTGCCAATACAAACTGGTTCACAGATAATAATCCAACCGGTCTTTCCATATTGACAACGATATTGGCAAATACTTCAATAGTCGGTTATTTAACTATCGAAGAAAAACAAACATCCATTCATAACATCAAACAATCACTAGGCCCCTTTTTATTAATATTTCATTAATTAAAACACTTCTCCATTTCCTTATCAATATTCGTTAACACAATATTTTCGATAATCATCTTCTTGGCCTCTTATGCTATTTGGAAAACGTTTCCATATATCATCTTCTTTTATTTTCTATACTTAGAAAATATCTTCTATTTATAATTGGGAACATTCCAATTATTTATCCCTCTCATGACCATTCATTTATTTCTATTCTTAGGAAATATTTATTATTATGTTTCCAGAATTCCACTCATTGTGTTAAATCGATTGTTGTGTAAAGCATCGTTACAAACAACCCAAAATGCTGCATTCAACTAACTCTTATTCAAATATTTCTCTTTAAGACTGGATCTTGCTATTTATCGATTAAAAATGAAATCAATCAAGTTGGGGTATAACTACCTCTCAGACCTTGACTGAAATTATCCTTAACTTCAAAACAGACAAGACCACTTACCTCGAATAAACAACACCATAAAAACCAATTATTCATTTTAAAAACATGTATATGGTTCGCTTTCTATTTTTAACAAATCTAATTTATAGATTTTCTTTTTGTTTAAAATGTTCTATTTTTAATTTTGTTTCCTTATCGAATTCTATATATATCGATATATCAATTCATAATTATCGAATATTCTAACTACTTAAATTTCCAGAAAATTTCGCCATAACCTCCTTTGTACGGGTGACTGGGTAACCCACAGGTCCCAGGATCGAAACGCGGCTTGCCGATTCGGCGCATAAAAACTCATATGGAATTTAAACATGTACCTTTTTGTCGGGTACTAAATTTATAAACTTCATACACTTCATTTACATACCTGCTTAACACATCCAAATATTCCCATTTGGTTTCACTTAATCCATTCATTTTAACCCAATTCGGTAATTTATTTTCTAATTAGATATTTTGCTTATTTCACTTCTTTATTTGAACATAACATGTTCAAATATAATCTCAACTTGCTTATAAACAAATTGAATTCCATTTTCGATTCAAGTTGCGTATTCGATTTCGAATATAAATTTACAAACCCAATTTACTTATCCAAAGCTCAGTTTCAATTCAAAACTCCAATAACTAATTATTCTTCAAATTAGTTAATTCTAATAATTAAAAAAACTGATTTTTGTTTCAAAAATCATTTCATTACTCCACTTGAGTTCAAATATATTTTATAACTCAAATCTGGATTTTTCTAAATATAAATATGGATTTTATTTGCTTAAAATCGTTTAATTTATTTAAATAAACCGTTATGGTTTTATAATGGTTATGGCGCTGCTTTTCTAAAAATTTAATTTTGACATAACTCAAAATCTATTCGAGAAATCCAGATTTTTCTCTTCCATTAGAAAACTATTATCTAATTGGTCCTGACGGTTTTTGTTTCAAAGAATTCTGACTTAATTTGAGTTATATATACTCAATTGAAGTTCGAATCGCCAATTTACGAAATGCCGCGCTGCAGCGAGTTCATTTTAATTTTATTTTTAGTGTAATGCTACGGGCACCCCGAAACGTGCTAGGGGCTACCGCACAGTACCACCGAACAACCTTTTTTTAATTTTGCCTCGTTCGGCGGACAACCACCGGCCGAACACTGTTCGGTCATTGGTTGTGCGGTACCCCCTAGCACCTTTTGGGTGCCCTTATCATTACACTATTTTTATATAAAAACTTTTAAAATTTGTTTATAATAATTTCAACTCTGTTCTGATTATTTTTAATATATATCAAATCAGTTTCCCAGTTCAACATAATATTTTTGGTTATCTATAATTGTCGATTTTTTCTTACTCAGTAATATATTTATTTATACTCCGATCTTCTATACTTAATTCCAATTCCTTTTATAAATAAACTATTTATAAAATTCGATATAATTGAATTCAATTATAAACCTGTTGGATTTTTCTCAATTCAGCTTATATTTCGAATTCCGAAATATAATCAATCATTCCATTTCAAAACACTTCCCAATTTACTTTTAAATTCATATTTGAATTTAAATTTCTAAGTTATCAAATGATAATTTATTTCACCAAATTTATAACACTATTTATAAATTCAACTTCCTTGTTTCGTATATTTAAACAAGTTCCCAATTTCTATTTGAAATCCATCCCTTTGATATTCCGAATTGCGGAATAAAAACTGTTGTTCCCTTTCAACTGATTTCAAATTCTATTTTTAAATTCATATTTGAATTTAAATATTCAAATTATCTCTTGATAATTTATTCATTATATTTATAAACAGTGTTTTATAAATTTCCTTGTTTAGTATTTAAACAAGTCTATTTCGAAATCTATTTAAAACAAAAATCTTATTTTGGAAATTTCTATTTGTAATAACTTATATATATAACACACAATTTGTTTTCATATTCAATTTAACTTCTATTTAAATAAATTCTAATTAATCGAATTCAAATCATAAATCCTTTCGGATTTATTTTAGTTCAATTTATATTCTGAACATCGGAATAAATTCCATCATTTATTTCTTTAAAACGATTTCCCCATTTCTATTTTTAAATTCACATTTGAATTTAAATATTCGAATTATCCAATGATAAATTTTCACTTTATTTATAAACACTGTTTATAAATTCATTTCAATTCTCTGCATTATTTAATTTATAAACAACGTTTATAATTACACTTCAAATCTCGCATTATTAATTTATGAACAACATTTATAATATCACTACTTGTTTTATATATTAAAAACAAGTTAATATATTTATTGCCCAATTGAAATTAGATTTCTATTTTAGATAAATATATTTTTCCCTTTAAGTTTCAAATATCCTTTTCCCTGATATTTATATATCAACATTTTGGCCCCAATGATATTTAAACAATCAAACAACCCAATTTTCAATCAACACATTATATATGATAATATATGTGAAAACAGACAATAATAAAATTTGAGGAATCCAGTTGGATCCCTCCAATCTGTTTTCCTGCATCCACATATGTTAGCTAACAGAAATAATCCCCATCCTGCTTCGTGGAAGGATATCGCGGTATAGAAGGTCATCCACTATCATAGCGTGGGGCGTATAGGGTCATCCGCTAATGATACTGCGGGCATCCGGTAATGGTACTGCGGGAATCCAACCAATCACCAACATATATAATAGCCACAAACAACAATCCTAAATAACTTATATATATTTTATAGCCAGAATAATATTTCTGTCTAACCAAACAACCATCAATTATTTTTAACGACTAAAAATAATCAAAATAAATAAATTGAGTGAGATTTACTCACCGTGATTTTGTTTTCATAATTTGTTCCAGTCTAATTGCTTGCTTGTTAACCTCAAAGCTATGATTCCACTCTACTTGTCTTGCGAAATTTTGACCCTATAACAATTGATATTTCCATTTATTTTATTTTTGGGATCAATATTCGTAACTAACCTTGTAACTACCCCTTTTGATTTTCAATAAATATAAATTATTCAAGTTAATAATATACCTTAAATTTAGATTTTACTGTTGCTCAACTCTCCTTCTACTTCACTTCACAATCACCGCCAACAAACCCGCCTGCTCACCAGTCCCCGAACTGCACCAATATTTCCCTCACTCCAATCTCCCTCAGACTAACATCAGTTGTCGAGCTCACGGCCTTTAAAATGAATACCAACCTGCTATGTGTTGTATATAACGGTGTTGTACACATAATTATATGATTTTTGTTTGATGATAACAACCAAATAAATATTATTTTGAATGTGTTTGTTACTGTATTGTTTTATATATACATCACACACAGGAGTATAATATTTAAATTTAAATAGAATATGAATACATTCAAATATTCAATAGTATTCCCTACAAGAAAATATACAATTAGACGCAACATGTAGTTGCATTTCATAGATGACTGCATCTATTTGTGGCTAACAATATACAAATAGAAAATATCAACACTGCTACACCGGTCCCACCAATGTTTTCGGTCAATTTTCTACTTTGCCCGCTTTTCCTTTTCTTCCAATTCATTAACTTATTTCCAGGACGAAGTCTTCCAAGCCCTAAATAAATCTTCTCCCAATACAAAACAATTATAATTCTTCCTGCTCGTTTTCTCTCTATGCCGATTTTCAAAGCAGGTGGGTGGTTTGGATGGAGGCTATGTTGATTAGAGAGGTTTTCGTTTTATTTTTAAATTAATTTTAGCTGCTATGTTGTGTTGAAATTAACTATTGCCTATGTCTAAAGATGCGATTACATACAATAATCTCCATTACTTCTTATTCTTTAATTACGATTCTTCCTCAAAAATTCATGCGTATAGATTTCGAAAATTAGGTATGAAGATTTACATCATTTCCGATTCTTTGGGTTTAAGAACATTTGAAGTAACTGAGCCCTGAAATCCAAAATCTTTGTAAACTTATGCTGTTGATGATACCCTCTTCTTTTACTTTGATAATATGAGTTTTTCTTGTTTCTACTGTTCATAAAGGTATTCATCAAATCATAACTTGTGGTAGTGGTAAATGATTTGACAGAATTTTGCATGTATTCAGATCAGGTTTATCATATGGATTTGATAAACCCCATATGTAATTCATCCATACGATTAGAAGTCCCTTCTACATCTACACATGAAATTTTCTTTGAACCACATAAAAATTCGTTATAGCTTAGTTATTAGTTTATGTGAATTATATTTAACTTTAGAGAAAATTCGTAGGTCAAATTCACTCGAAATGTTTGATTTCAGTTTGAATTAACTCTTTATTTTCAGTAGCTACCCGATTATGTACTGTGACTATCAGTGGCGCAATTACCTTAGATAAAATTGTTTGAATGACAGTCAGAAATTCGGTTGAGTTTATCTGCAAACTCTGCCCTTTTTTACATTTGACGTTTATGAATTTGTAAGTCTTTTCAATATGTAGGCTACAACGGAAGGTAATTTAAAACCATTGTCTTTATGCATCCTTCATGCATATTTACAACAATTGATTTTAAATAAATTTAAACATATAATTTATTCAGTATGCTAGTTTAGACATACATTTAACGTACCAATTGAGATACTTAATTTTATGTTAAGGCTTCACTTAAGATTGTTTTTGCTTTATTAAAGGAAAAAGGACACAATTCATATGTGATTAGCATTTGCTTTTTGCCTGTTAGCGCTTCTATTTTCTTCAGGTTACCATGTAATATTTAATTGAAATAACATAATTTAAACGAACACTATAACTGCAGTAGTTCTGTTGTTGCATATTGTTTCTTTTTTCTTTATCGCATGGATATCTTACTTAAAGCAGTCCTGCTGATGTGTTGAAACTGGTATCTTATTTCAATCGGTGTTGAGTTTGAGATTTGATAACTTCAGCTACATTGATAATTCCAACTTACAGTGGTGGATTGTTTTCCCTTTTTCTTAATAACTGGAACTAATGTAATAGATTGGGAAATTAGCGTATATGACTACAATATCAGGGAAGTATGTGAAATATTTATTTATAAGTTTTATGACAGTATATAATTTGATTAATTAAAATTAATATGTATTATTATGGCTCATACTTCTTCAAGCAAACGGGTTTATAGTTAGCACACCAACTTACAAGTTATCAACCCATCTTACTATTGAATCAATGATTATTTCAAAGCTGGAAACTAACCCAAAAAAATACTAAACTAGAAAAACGCTTGCCAATGTTAATATCTCTTTACTATTTGACAAGTTTATATCTGGTTATCTTGTAATATGTGAAGCCAACTTCTTACATGATTTCTTGTGCAGCTCATGGCCCTTCTATTAATGGGACATGCCTTGACCCTTCCCAATGGTGGCGGTGATAATGATACTTCTGTGTATTTTTCTGAAGGTAATAATTCTCATCACGCAACACATTCATGTCAATCTATTCAACCATTATTTTGTCAAATATATATGCTATTATTAAAGTAAACATATACATGCAATTACATAAGTTTAGCTGCGTGGACTAGAAGGAAATACATATGCAATTTGATGTTTGTGCAGTTTTTCATTATAAGGAAATATATATGCAACATTCGAACAATGAAAAAATGATGAATAAAATAGATAGAAAACAAACATTGCTCATAATTGGTGCTGCATTTGGCAGGATGCCCTAAGGCACTGATACAGTCCACCAGAAATAAGGGGCCACCAGCATAACACATAAAAAGGACTACCCTGAGTTATGAACTGTATTACGGCTTAGCTCGCTAGGGATTGGAGGACATGAAGGTGTAACTACAGTCTTACATGGCATCAGCTGCACCAGGGCTGAGAAGAAGGTAGGCCCATATTCTTTAGTTGGAATTGTCTGACCCTCCACTGCTACTCCCCTTGATGATGCTAGCAGTAACATATGGAGTGTTGGTATGT
Source organism: Allium sativum (assembly GCA_030737875.1). Taxonomy (NCBI): domain Eukaryota; kingdom Viridiplantae; phylum Streptophyta; class Magnoliopsida; order Asparagales; family Amaryllidaceae; genus Allium; species Allium sativum. The sequence continues at coordinate 8,136 of JASFAX010000287.1, forward strand.
CGTTCTACAGCTTCATTTCATTGTCTGAATTGTCTTTTCTTCTTTTGCTATTTTGGTAAAAGGATGCCAATAGCTTGTTTTATATAGAGTGGAAATTTTGATACGACCATATGGGTTTGATGTTTATATTTTTTGCATATATATATATATATATATATATATATATATATATATATATAAAATTTGTTCTTATAGTAAACTAAATAAAATGTGTAGTACGTAAATGGTTAAATATTTCAATGCTAACACTCTAATATTTATAATTTCAAACTTTATATATAATAAACTTTGGTTACTTGAAATAAATTCACACTTTAAATAGTTTACCCTATCAGCATTATTAAGAACTGATTCATACTACATTATTTCAAAAATATCATGAGTACAAATGGTTTACAATTTTTTTCAAAACAACATAGTTTGAAGCTAATGTTGGTGTACATTAAAAAGAAAAGAGACACTCCTTTGATTTTTTTTAATCATGCAATACAAATCCCATTCATAACCAATAAAATACTTTCACCTTATTTACTTTAGAAAGCTTGAATTCATGTTAACAAAGGTGTGAGCTATACATAAAAATTTGGTCGAATACAAGTCCTCCTCGTACTATATTTGTTGTTGCAAAGAAGATGAAGAAGAAATAAAAAAACTTCTAAAGATTGACGATGCAAATAAGACATTTGAAAACCAAATCGTCCATTTCAAAATTCAGGAATTTTTTTGGCAACAAGACGCAACTTAGTGGGCTAAAATTTTCACTAAATTAAAATCCCAACTAAGCTATAGTACAGGTCAGCAATATTGGAGTCCCATAAATAAACAAAAGTATATTAGAGGGTTATAGATAAAGAACTGACGTCTAAATAAAAAACATAGCAAACACACAACATACAATAACCAAATCTGACACCTCTAATAGCTAATGCCCTTGTTAGCATAGAAAATGTATGAGAAGATCAAATGTTCCACCGTTCTCATTTTAATAGCATATTTCCTCTATTCTGTCCTATTACTTTTAAATACCTATTTGTGGAACTTTGTTGTAGTAAACATGCATAGAAATATACTTATTTATATAAAAAAATATTTACATGCATACTCTTTTCTTAGCTGTACATTGAACTGATCAAGAAAATAAAGACGTTCATCTGAAAAAGGATTGAGAATATATATATATATATATATATATATATATATATATATATATATATATATACGTATTAAATACCTTGTAGGATTTGGTTAATATTCTCATTTACTTGAGACCTTTTATTTGAAATTGTTTGCTTTCTTGCACGTCACATCCACTATTGGTTTTTGCATCATCTTTCTCTTTGTATTTCAGCTTAGAGCATCTCCATCAGTGTCGGAAAAACAGGAAATTGTGTGAATCGCCGCTTATATTGTCTCCCTCGCGCTCCAACATTTTTTCCCTCTTCCTCCTCCGATTTGTATGATGTACTAGAGATGCTCTAAGGACAAAAAAGGGTTAAAGAAACTTATCAATAATTAGAACAAAGTTATGAAGTAATCCTGCGAAAAAGTTGATAAGTTAGCTAAGCAATTAATTTTTTTCATTTAGTGGAAATACGAAAGAAAATAGGATAGGTGTAAAATGTTTTATGCTTCAATTGCGTGAGTATGACAATTAGCAGTTAAAAGACTAGTTTTGTATTCATTTACCGTGCTGACATGCATTTATTGCCAAATTTCCTTTTCTAAACCAATATAGTTTGGAACATTAAGAATGAGGGTTAAAACTAAAAAGACTAGGGTTTCAGTTTTGTGGTATTTTGATTTTGACACATAACAACAAAATTTTGAATGTGATCGCAATTGAGTGGAACATAAATATCAATTTACATGAAATTTGTTATTTTCTTAACGTGCATAGTAAAATTTAATTTCTAGTCCTTATCTAGACATGAAACTGTAGTAATAAATTAATTTGTTAAAATATTTTATCAAATAACTTTTTTTTCTTTTCTTTTCACTATACACTTCAACCTATTAAAATACACCACGCATATTCTACTAATAGGCTTATGGTTTGGTATTCATCATACATGAAGCTTACCAGATCGTATTTGTTTCATTGTTTCATTGATGGAAACTGTTAAAAAAAGTACATACAATTTGCTAAGAATTATTTGAAGTTAGCAAATTCACGTTACGTTTATAGCTGGTGATGTTAACAATATTTTGCTAGCCATATTGGTTTTGACTGTATATTGGTCAGCGTATTCAATTCATTGTATGCTTTTATTCTATCTGTTTTGTTTTTGCTAAAAATTTGTAGAATTCTAAAGAAAGTAATAACTTGCATTTTGTATTATTATTAAATAAGTTACTTGATGAATGTAGAATGTTCTCTCTAGAGATATCTAACAATAAACAATTGTAATAAGGTGCCTATAAATATGAAGCCCAGTTTTATCACATTGGAAAGACTTAACATATCAGCAAATCTTTATCTTGTAATTTCCGTAACAGTTTATGAACTCAATTCCACTATCTGTGCTGTTTTTATAATTGCTTTCATGAATTTTGATAGGCATTGTCTTGTAATATGTTAGCAGATGGTGGATAGGGTTCAATTGTTCAAATTTGGGTTATTATGATCTAGCTTTGACCATTCCCAGTGGATTCTGAATTTTTTGACTCCGTCCTATTTCGCCCTGGAGAACTATTTCCTTCAATTTTGAAAGGGAGCCATAAGGTTGTGTAGCATATCCTGATACGGACTATTTTCTTGACTTTGAGCTGCTCGGGAAATTCTTGGGAGTTTCCTTTTGTTTTCTGCTGGTCTTTTAAGTGCTTTTTTATTTTTTATTTTTTTCTTGTTAACTTGTAGAGGAGTTTGTATAGAGGATTTTCTTGTATGTTTGAATCAAGCGCTGTTTGAATTGTGTCATGATACTCTAAAAATAAATGCAAGGGATTGTTATATCTAAAAGGTGCTTTACTGCTTCAGATAGGGTCATCAGTGACATCAGAAGGTTGGGTTGCAGAAAATCCAAAGGCAACATCCTCGGTTCCTACACCAATTATGGCTCGTATCCTATCAAAGGAAAGTATTGTCATGAGATGGCCCTTAGAATTCTCCTTGCATGCATAGAGGTAAATTCAAAGAATTAATATCCTTGTTTTAACTTATTTGTGCGGTATGGCATTTTGAGTTAAATAGTATCATATCCATTTGTAGAGCTATGCAAATCAGAATAAGCGGTATATTGTTCCAGTTCTGTCAGCATACATGGACTTTTTTGCTCGGTTTTTGTCTGCTGCATACACGTATGTATACGCTTTCTTATTAACCAGTGTACGAACTAAAAACAGTGTTAAGGTATTTGGAGTGTCATGATTTTTGATCTTCAGTACACGATGATTCCATGCAATACTACAAAAACAAGTCTGGCCTATAGTTTACTTATAAAAGTTGCTCATCTGAATTACTTGATGAACATTAATGCAGCTTAACAAGTGAGACAAAGAATACTCCCCCCTAAGCTCTCATATGTGTATCAGTGTGTTGGCTGCGATTCCTTTCATCTTCAAAGTGTTGGCAGAACAGTAATCAAGGTATACCTGTTAATAATTTAATTGTAATTTTTGTCATGAACATGACTTTCCCTTAAAATTTAAATAGTATATTAGTTTTTGTTTCCTTTTCTCCTCAACTAATCAGGATAAACGTGTAAAATATATGCCTGGAACTGGTCTGATTTTCTCATAAGTGTGCAGCGACTGTGGAAAAAAATTTTATAACATGGGTAAACCCATTTTGTCAGCTCCAATGCATGATCAAGATTAGGTTCTTTCAGCATTAGCAAACATTAGAGCTATGGAGAAAAAATATCCTACCTACGGAAAAATTTGTGTCGTTTTAACCAGCGTATCTGAGGTACCACGCTTTTAGCTGATAATTGCAGTTTTCATTGTGAACGTTTAGTTGTGTTTAGTGCTTAATCTTAAAGTCCAAGTTAAGATTTTCAATGGACTAACGGTTAAATTTGTGGTTTGGCTTGTCAATTAAATATTTGTGAAATGCATCAGTCGTAAAAAACTAAAAATAAATATGAAGTTAAAAGTAGAGTTTTCAATGCTTGTTTTTTTAATATAATTTTTAATCCATATGCAGGAACTTGGGATATCATGCGTTGCTGGGTGAAGAAACATCCTGTTAAAAAGAAAATAATGTGCAGAGGGATTGGGTTCTAAAGATGAAGAATCCTTTTTTGCAAAAGCTTAATGGAGAGAATTTGGCTCTCTTTTGGAACATGCAATGATTAAAAGCTGTTTGGATATGTTTTAACACATGCTTTTAATTTTTAGCATTGGAACCTGCACTCTCTTTGGAGAAGCTACTCCATCTACACGTGGGAAGTTTCTTTGTCTACAGTGTAAGTCAATTACATATTACTATTGGTATTTTTGTTAGTTCTGTTCCTAGGTGTTGGATGCACACAACCGTCTTTTGAGATTTTGGTATCTTTGGATTTTTAATGTGCATAACATTTTTTTGGCTATAACACAGTATAAAATTACATTTGATTCAAGAAGATTAGAAGCAGAGCATTTTTAGTATAATAAAATTTTACACTTTTTTTGTTTCCATTAGTCCGTTTGGCATACAAAATAGATAGTGTTTTGTAGATGTCAAGCATACACATTTCAATTATGAATTTTTATGTTGGTTTGAACAAGAACCGAGATGCCTGCTTATGCATTTATGACTGGGCGTGCCCCTTAGGGACAACAACTTCACTCTTGATGAACATGCTGGTGTAATCCGACATCCGCTTGCTCACTGAAAGAATATGCAAGTCGATTTGGAACTTGCAATTTGCAGCCAGGATTTATATTTCGTCTTATGTTTTAAAACTGAATTTTTAATGCCTGCTTTATGGATTGTTAATTTATTTTTTAAAAAAGGGTTAAAAACACACATGTAATGCATTTTTTCAACGTGTAAAATGTTTCAGTTAGATTTACCAGTTTTATGGTGATTTTCCAGAGGAACTTTAGTTTTTTTAACAACAACATATGATAGTTCTAAATATTTACCGTTATACTTATGTATAGGTAATTAGCATTTCCGAAGTGAAGAATAGCCGTATCAAAGAACTGTTGGTAATAAAGCCATGTCAAAGAACTGTTGGTAATTAAGCCATGGAAAATACTTTAACTTTTATATATTATAATATTTTGTTCATACTAGTTGTGTACATTTGTTTGAAAATGGTTGTGGTACGTGGAATTGCTTATTTTGTCGAATTACTATATTGGAATGATTATGGATATTATACTTGGTTATATTATTAATGATGTTCTTTTAATTATTGTGATCATCATGTTAGTTTGAAAATGATAATTATGTGATTGATTATTTGTTATAATATGGCTATTATTGTGATTACCAAATGATAGTAGCTTTGAAAAAGTGCTACAAATGTAATTGACAAAAGATATTATAGCTGAAATGAAATGCAACAAAATACATAGTAGGACCGAAAAACCGCTACAAAAACGTATAGTAGGACCGAAAAACCGCTACAAAAAACATATAGTAGGACTGAAAAACCGCTACAAAAAAATTGAAAAATGATGCAAGTATCACTTTAGTAGCATTTTTACAATGCTGCCAAAAAACTTTTTGCAGGGTTTCAGAAACGCTACAATATTTACATTTTCGGTTGCGTTTACTAAAACGCAACGAAATTTTTTAGACTTTTAGTTGCATGTCGTATAGCAGCGTTTATCGAAACGCTACTACAAGTTATTGTAGCGTTTTTACAACGCTACTAAAGGCATTTTCTAGTGTAGATAAATATTATATTTCAAACATTCAAACAGTACAACTATTTGTAACTCCATTATTTAAACATTCACTGAATATTGTACATGTAAATAAACTGAATGAAATAGATAAGTTTATTTGACAACAATAAAGTAATATTTTATTTCAATCAAACTTGATTATTACATATAAACAGTACAATCTTTTTCATATAAACAACTCCTTTACTACAGAATCACTACAACACTCATACAATCACTCTGTCTTGTATACATACATTTTCACTTCCATATATATCACTGATACATTTACATTCACTGACACTGTCTTTTATTCTTTTGTCTTCTGTCTTCTGTCCTCTATCTTCATAGCATCTTCACTGTCAGTCCAGTCATCCACAACTGTCATACAAAAGAAACACACACAGAGTATTTGACATAGAAATAATATTTTTAATTCTAGCAGATATAATTTTTTTTATTTTAAAAATTTATTTGCCTCAGATTTATTGTGTGTTTCTCATCATTTTTCATGACTTGATCTGTTTCGTTTGTGTCTAGGCAGCAAGTTTGTATATGAACAGGGATAGAAAATCTTGTCTGATGGCTGCATACACACACGTGTATAGATATACACGTGTGCACTGCCATGCCAATCAGTTTGCAACCGAGGAGTAGCCACATGGACCATCTCGACTTAGTGCACAACATATCAAATTGGTCGAACCATGGTCAGGCATGAAGACTGCTCAACACAATTGGCCGAGCACATTATAAAATGCAATATAGTACAAAGATGGTCGAGCAAACAACATATCAAGTCAGCAAGAAAAAATGGTGCATGGCTAAACAAAATGCAAGCATCAAATTTCAAAGTGGTCGAAACTAGCAATGGGTGATGGAGTGGTCAAGGCTACACAACAACAACAATATGGAGCAATACAATCAAGTCTTTTTCAGCATGTACATAGTGGAACAAGCATATGGAGAATGCAACACAGTGCACAAGTGCATGGTCAAGAGCAGGCAAATATGGGTTGAATTAGCCAAGCTATGAAAGCAGTGTACATGGCTCATTTTCAACACAGCATGGACAGGTGCAAACTCATTTTAACATGGTTCATATTCAAGACAGTGAGCACAAGTGGTCAAGATAGTGGCAAGCAAATGAGCTTCAGCATGATGAGTCAAACAGCAACAGTATGGCTCAACAAACTCAGTTATGGTGTAACACCCCGTATTTCTGTTAACACTAAAGTTGCTAATTAAATAATAAACGTGTAAAGGGGAGATGTGTCTAATGTGCATACAAATAAATGTGTAAAGGGGAGATGTATCTAATGTGCATACAAATAAATGTGTAAAGGGGAGATGTATCTAATGTGTACGTATTTATATTTGATGGATTGACAAATAATAATAAATGTTGATAATGTACATTAAGAAAGTAATTATGACATAATTTGAAATAGGAGTAATTTATAGCCCTTAAATTGTGAACATAATTGGCTTCTCTTTAGAACGGAAGGCTTTGATTAACCATGGCTTCATCGACGGCTCAAATTAACTTGCAATTCTATATATCACCCTAGGTCTCTAGACTAAAATTCACATAAAAATAAGAACTGGAGCCGCCATGCTGTCGGGAGAAAACTAAGGAGAGCCTCCACTTGAAGAGACGAACAACAAATCAATTCAGAGATAATTTATTCAACTGATATCAAAGAACAAAGCTTCAACAATGGTTCAAACAATAAATCAGCAATGCCGCAACATTTCTACAACAAAACCAATTCTTAATTCATTAGCCGTGCTATGTAAGTTCTAGTTATTTTCAGATCTAAATACTTAATTATAATATGGCGATGAAATAAAGTGAAATTGATGTAAGTTTAGTTATATTTGTGGGATGCGAATTAAGATTTATGCCATGCCTTGTATTGAAATGAAAATAGAACGATGTTGGTTATGTTATATGTGAAATTTTATAATATTAATTTATGCCTGTGATTTGATTTATCATGATGAATTGGGAATTATGAATGAGCCTATTCATATGTATAGCCTGTTATGACAAGTTGTAGTTTATTATGTTATGCAAGTATTAGGTTGTAAAATCATACCACTTATGTGACCAAATGCTAGATCTATATGTTTAACATGATTTGTATGTACTTGAGATCTCATGTATATATAATTATGTGCTAAAAACCTCTATGCCTACTTGATTAAGTTTACACATATGTTCATATGTTCGCACAAATATTGCTAGTCATAAATTGGATCCATGTCACGATCCACTTTAATACATGCCTTATGTCATGTTTTAGATCTAGTTCATGTGATAAAAATTATACATGTCTCGTCATATGCTAGTTATGTCTAATTCATGAGACACTTATTTGGATTTCCCCTTTTTATGCAAGTTGAAACCCGTGAATTATGCTAAGTTGCAAGTTTACACCAATGACATTATAGTATTCATGTTGGTCATTTTGCAAGTTCACCCCTATAATGTTCATGATGGCTATTTTGCAAGTTCACCCCTATTATATTCATGTTGACTATGTCATAAATGCCTAATTACACCTATGCCATGTTTATGTTTATTTATGCCAATTTGTGTACGCTAAATTAGGCTAAGTTTTTAGCCAAATAATTCATAAATCATGCGAACGGAAAATTAGGCTAAGATGGTTAGCTTAATATTTAGACGGGGTAACGATGGGTAAAATTGGTAATTCTTAGGAAAAATGCAATAAATTAGTCATTAATCACATAAGTGATTTATGGAATAAAATGGTATTAATTATATACCTTAATTAATGAGATGAATTGGAAATGAATGTGACAGTAATTTGAATATTTTCTAATTTACATATTGGTCATTAATCACATAAGTGATTTATGGCATAAAAAGGCATTAATTACCTTAATTAATAAGATTAATTGGAAATGAATGTGGCAGTAATTTGAATTTGAATAATTTACATAATTAAAATGTAAATTAGAAAATACGAATATGCTTAGCACGAGGTTGGATTTAGTTGTGATGTAAGCCTGCCCGGACCCGCCCGGCTGTCCAGTAATCACGACGATACCTATCCAATGTGAGTGGCTAAGCATTGGGCCCAATAAAGACCCGAGGTTAGACTGAGTTGTGGCGTAAGACTGCCCGGACCCAACCGGCATACAGGCAGCCACAACAATATCTGTCTAATCTGAGAGGATGGTCCTCTAGTAAGACAATTAGAGCTGAGTTAGGACTGATAGGGTTAAGTCAATTTAATAAATACTTAACCAAATTCAACATGTTAACTAAATTGGTAGGTAGGGTTAGGTTAATCTGGACACTTAACCAATTTAATATGTTGACTAGGGGAGTGGGTAAGGTTAAGCAAATGTTTAACCATTATAACATGATTAACTAGACTAGTGATTGAGGTTAAGTTAATTAGAACACTTAACCATAGAAACATGTTAGTTAGACAAGTGATTGAGGTTAAGTAAGTTAGAAACACTTAACCAATATAACATGAATAACTAGGGTTAAGGCCGCTTAACCAGTATAACAAGATGGGTGACTGGGGTTAGGTTAACAGGAAACACTTAACCGCTGTAACAGGTTAGTTAAACAGATGGTGAGGTTAAGTTAACACCAGGAGGCAACACTTAACCAGAGTAACATGATAAGTAGGAGGGTTAAGTTAACTGGAATTTATTAATGACACTTAACCACAATAATCTGAGGAACACGTGGGGTTAAGTTAACAATTAAAAACACTTAACCAATATGATATGAGGAATGGGCGGGTTAAATTAACATGAATAAACAAACACTTAACCATAAAATAAATATGATTGAATCAGTGGAAGGGTTAAGTACATATCAGGGTTGGTGGGTAATATCAGTAAATATAGGCCCACAAACTTAACCGTTAATGAACATGCTTGAATCGGTGGGAGGGTTTAGTACATCATGGGTAGGTGTGTAATATCTGTATATATAGGCCCACAGACTTAACCAATAGGAAACCCTAGTAACGGGGACCCATTTCAGTAGTAACCCAATTAGGTATCAATGATACCCTGAACTAGGCAGGGTGGGGCACGATTACTGGGCTGATTGTAAGCGGTCAAAGTGACGGCGGTTGGTGCACAGTGTGGGTTCTAACGGAGTGCGGGCGTGCACACACTCCGGAGCAGACAAGTCAGGGCACTGGGGCATCAGTAGTATACCCTATGCATTCTAGGAATTGTGTATCGGGCCGCCACTATGGGACTTGATACACCCCATGGTGGGACCAGCATAGGTATTTACAATCGAATAGGGCCGTATGACACACGCGACACAGACGTACAGATAGGGAGCCGATCGATAGGGTAGTAAGGGTACATCTAACATCTTAGTAGCAATTGGTCTGATTGAGGTGGAATCCTCATACTAGATGTATACCTAAAGGCTACCACAACTGCGGGGATTGGGATCGCGTTGCAATATTAGCATTTGATATAAATGACTAGTTAGAACACTAGTTAGGTGGTGCAGAGCAATTAGATATCATTTTAATGGTGTAGCCTAAGAAACCTTGCGATGTTATTCTTGATAGAAACCATGCGATGTAATACTTGATAGGAATTATGGGATGTTATACTTGATTTATTGTGCCTGTAGCTTACCTTGCCATCATGCTTATGTTTACTTTAAGTTTATTCATTCCATGTTATCTTTACCTATTTTTATGCTGAAAGTCACTAGGACTTACTCAGTCTTTATGACTGACCCGTTTTGTTTCGCCTCTTTTTCTTCCGTTCCCCCCCCCCCGCCAGGTTCACAGGGTGGGAATACAGCTTAGTTCGGATCTTACCAAGCCCCAAGGCTCTTTCATGTAAGGCTTGGATTCCTCTTGGCTATGGCTTTCTTTGCTTTATTGGGGAATACTACAGTTTATTTTTATTCTTATTTTTTTTTTTGAGCAAGACAGATATTTTAGCTATGTATTTGGGTATTGGAAGTTGATGGGCTTTTATTGTAAACAATTCTACTTAATAAATGATTTGAAGTACTTCTACTTTACTTTCCGCTGTTTTATATATGTCTGTCTTGTAATATTTCTGTTCCAGTACCAATAATGCTCCATTGAAGTTAAGGCATTCCCTTTGTGAGTGACCTTAACAGATGTGGGGTGTTACATTTGGTATCAGAGCAGAAGGTTACCAGACTGGGCAAAAGCTTTTAAAAACCTTCTGAAATTATTTTCAAAATGTTTACAAAGAAGCATTTTTCTAAAGAAAAGTTTTGTTTTACGAAAGGCATATTCCCCAAAGCCACATGCACTATCTTTTGATTCTCTCTTTGAATCTTTTCTTTCCCCTCTTTTCACCATAGTTCTGTAGGCATACGACTCATGTCGGAGGGCAAAGAAGTGCCCAACCTCCATCTGTAGCCGTAGTAGTTCCATCTGCGTCTAATCTTATTTCAAGCTTTGTAGAATTGTCGTGCGATGGAGGTAGCTTCCGAGAAAACTTGTCAACAAGCTATACAAGGATAGTAAGAACATCCAAGAAGGAGGAAAAAGGTGAAAGGAGAGAGGCCAAAGTGAAAGGAATAAGTAAAACCCATGAAAAGAGAGAGTATCTTTAGTATGGTAAGAAGGGACGTGTAGTTAAGTATTATAGGACAAGGACAAGGGCAAAAGACAAGATCTTCGAGAGGGCAATTGTATGCTCTCACTACTAGCGTACCTAAGAGAGGTGGTAACGTTTCTGTTAAAGGTTTAGCTTTTCTTTTCTATCATCCCACTAGAACTTTGTTTTTGTACATCGCATCCTTTTAATTATGCTTCGATAGTTGAGTCTCTGCACCTTAGTACTAGCGTAGTAGAGGATCCCATTTTTGTCTCAAATCCTATTGGGGAATCGGCTCATTTATTGATGACTTGTTTGGATATGAGGATGTCTACGCTAAGTGTTGGGTTAGAAGTAATGCTTATGTTTTTAGGCTATGGGTTGATTGTAGGAATGGAGTGGTTATCCAGAAATGGTGCCATTCTTGAGTATGAAAAAAGAGGGTAGTTAGACTCTTGACTTGCCTTAGTAATGCCCTCGGAGTCTCGTGTAACCCTTAGGGTTCTACCATGATTAATTACCTAGAATCTCTAGATACATTTATTGATCCGCTCGAGTAGTGTTCGCCACTAAGGCGGATGGTTCATTTCGCTTATGCATGAGTTGTAAAGAATCACCTTAGTAAGTACATTTGGCAACATGGTTGACATTTGTTTATTTTCAAGAGATAATTCATCTATGTGGAATACCTTCTAGTAAGTGAACGAGATCCAAGATTCACTAGTGAATTTTGGAGAGCTTGCATGAGACCATGAGTATGCAGTTATGTTTGAGCCAAGTATAATAGAAGGAGAATAAGTGAAAGTGGAACGAGGGGCAACAGTGAAATGGGTTCCAACTCATATTTTGGAAACAAGAATTAAGAAGCTACGAAATTGTGAAGTTAAAGACGGTCAAAACACAATGGAGTTAAGCTCAAGGAAATGAGACTTAGAAGATTGAAGACTAGATTCGCGCATCATATCTCTTTTTAAGAGTATATCCTTGATCCCTCTTTTCCTGTAGAGCTTACTCACATTCTATCTTTTGTGTATATCCTCTCGGTACTATTCTCAATCCAATTTCTGTTGCAAACCCCATAGGGAGTATGACTCATCTGTTGGTAACACATGTTGGGGCTTGAGGGTGTTCGTTGGGTTGACTAAACTTTTTGGGTTTTATAGGATATGGGTCAGTTTTAGGAAGGGATTTCCTGTGACCTAAAAGGAGTCTGTCATGCTTAGTTTCCTAGAAACATATATATATTGGTTGGGTTGAGTAATTCTTTGGGTGTCAGTCTGATGTTGATTTCGGTCTTCGGGGCTGATGCTTAAGGGGTTCTTCTCCTAATCAGGATATATGTGGCGTAGATTTCCAGTTTTAACATTGCCTAATGGGCACAAAGTTTTTACTTGCTTCTGTCTTTCGACTATATCTTTAGATAGGAACAATTGGGTGTAAACATGTGTTTGAGACATGTTATGATTGATGGTTGCAAATGGCTGCTAGTGGTTGCTAGTGGTTGCTCGTGGATGCATTTACACATTAGGCACTAGATCGGCTTAGTCACCTTTCATATTGCATATGCATGAGTGTTTATACTTGTTTATGGATGAATTTGAATGTGTTATCATATGGATGCGGCATTTCGATGAACGGTTGGGCACGCATGTAGAGTTAATATGTATCATTAGGAATCTTTTTGCATACATATTGGATGCATGGCACTATCATGGTTTGCATTAAGGAGGTCAACTGAATCAGTAGACCGCCTAATTTTGCATTAGATATGAACATGTACACACACTGTGCATATAAACATGAAAGCATTAGAAGCCTTTAAGGACAATGGATGCCTGTGTTTGATGGCTGAGTAGATGGACGATTGGAGGGTAGGATATGCATTCTCCTAGACTTGAAGATTTCGGGGACGAAATCCTTTAAGGAGGGGAGAATGTAACACCCCGTATTTCTGTTAACACTAAAGTTGCTAATTAAATAATAAATGTGTAAAGGGGAGATGTATCTAATGTGCATACAAATAAATGTGTAAAGGGGAGATGTATCTAATGTGCATACAAATAAATGTGTAAAGGGAAGATGTATCTAATGTGTACGTATTTATATTTGATGGATTGACAAATAATAATAAATGTTGATAATGTACATTAAGAAAGTAATTATGACATAATTTGAAATAGGAGTAATTACAGCCCTTAAATTGTGAACATAATTGGCTTCTCTTTAGAACGGATGACATTGATTAACCCTGGCTTCATCGACGGCTCAAATTAACTTGCAATTCTATATATACACCCTAGGTCTCTAGACTAAAGTTCACATAAAAATAAGAACTGGAGCCGCCATGCTGTCGGGAGAAAACTAAGGAGAGCCTCCACTTGAAGAGACGAACAACAAATCAATTCAAAGCTAATCTATTCAACTCATATCAAAGAACAAAGCTTCAACAATGGTTCAAACAATAAATCAGCAATGCCGCAACATTTCTACAACAAAACCAATTCTTAATTCATTAGCCGTGCTATGTAAGTTCTAGTTATTTTCAGATCTAAATACTTAATTATAATATGGCGATGAAATAAAGTGAAATTGATGTAAGTTTAGTTATATTTGTGGGATGCGAATTAAGATTTATGCCATGCCTTGTATTGAAATGAAAATAGAACGATGTTGGTTATGTTATATGTGAAATTTTATAATATTAATTTATGCCTGTGATTTGATTTATCATGATGAATTGGGAATTATGAATGAGCCTATTCATATGTATAGCCTGTTATGACAAGTTGTAGTTTATTATGTTATGCAAGTATTAGGTTGTAAAACCATACCACTTATGTGACCAAATGCTAGATCTATATGTTTAACATGATTTGTATGTACTTGAGATCTCATGTATATATAATTATGTGCTAAAAACCTCTATGCCTACTTGATTAAGTGTACACATATGTTCATATGTTCGCACAAATATTGCTAGTCATAAATTGGATCCATGTCACGATCCACTTTAATACATGCCTTATGTCATGTTTTAGATCTAGTTCATGTGATAAAAATTATACATGTCTCGTCATATGCTAGTTATGTCTAATTCATGAGACACTTATTAGGATTTTCCCTTTTTATGCAAGTTGAAACCCATGAATTATGCTAAGTTGCAAGTTTACACCTCTGACATTATAGTATTCATGTTGGTCATTTTGTCAGTTCACCCCTATAATGTTCATGATGGCTATTTTGCAAGTTCACCCCTATATTCATGTTGACTATGTCATAAATGCCTAATTACACCTATGCCATGTTTATGTTTATTTATGCCAATTTGTGTACGCTAAATTAGGCTAAGTTTTTAGCCTAATAATTCATAAATCATGCGAACGGAAAATTAGGCTAAGATGGTTAGCATAATATTTAGACGGGGTAACGATGGGTAAAATTGGTAATTCTTAGGAAAAATGCCATAAATTAGTCATTAATCACATAAGTGATTTAAGGAATAAAATGTTATTAATTATATACCTTAGTTAATGAGATGAATTGGAAATGAATGTGATAGTAATTTGAATATTTTCTAATTTACATATTGGTCATTAATCACATAAGTGATTTATGGCATAAAAAGGCATTAATTACCTTAATTAATGAGATTAATTGGAAATGAATGTGGCAGTAATTTGAATTTGAATAATTTACATAATTAAAATGTAAATTAGAAAATACGAATATGCTTAGCACGAGGTTGGATTTAGTTGTGATGTAAACCTGCCCGGACCCGCCCGGCTGTCCAGTAATCACGACGATACCTATCCAATGTGAGTGGCTAAGCATTGGGCCCAATAAGGACCCGAGGTTAGACTGAGTTGTGGCGTAAGACTTCCCGGACCCAACCGGCATATAGGCAGCCACAACAATATATGTCTAATCTGAGAGGATGGTGCTCTAATAAGACAATTAGAGCCGAGTTAGGACTGATAGGGTTAAGTCAATTAAATGAATACTTAACCAAATTCAACATGTTAACTAAATTGTTGGGTAGGGTTAGGTTAATCTGGACACTTAACCAATTTAATATGTTGACTTGGGGAGTGGGTAAGGTTAAGAAAATGTTTAACCATTATAACATGATTAACTGGACTAGTGATTGAGGTTAAATTAATTAGAACACTTAACCATAGAAACATGTTAGTTAGACAAGTGATTGAGGTTAAGAAAATTAGAAACACTTAACCAATATAACATGAATAACTAGGGTTAAGGCCTCTTAACCAGTATAACAAGATGGGTGACTGGGGTTAGGTTAACAGGAAACACTTAACCGCTGTAACAGGTTAGTTAAACAGATGGTGAGGTTAAGTTAACACCAGGAGGCAACACTTAACCAGAGTAACATGATAAGTAGGAGGGTTAAGTTAACTGGAATTTATTAATGACACTTAACCACAACAACCTGAGGAACACATGGGGTTAAGTTAACAATTAAAAACACTTAACCAATATGATATGAGGAATGGGCGGGTTGAATTAACATGAATAAACAAACACTTAACCATAAAATAAATATGATTGAATCAGTGGAAGGGTTAAGTACATATCAGGGTTGGTGGGTAATATC
This sequence comes from Allium sativum, assembly GCA_030737875.1. NCBI lineage: Eukaryota > Viridiplantae > Streptophyta > Magnoliopsida > Asparagales > Amaryllidaceae > Allium > Allium sativum. The sequence goes on from JASFAX010000287.1 coordinate 24,181, forward strand.
AGTAAATATAGGCCCACAAACTTAACCGTTAATGAACATGCTTGAATCAGTGGGAGGGTTAAGTACATCATGGGTAGGTGGGTAATATCTGTATATATAGGCCCACAGACTTAACCAATAGGAAACCCTAGTAACGGGGACCCATTTCAGCAGTAACCCAATTAGGTATCAATGATACCCTAAACTAGGCAGGGTGGGGCATGATTACTGGACTGATTGTAAGCGGTCAAAGCGACGACGGTTGGTGCACAGTGTTGGTTCTAACGGAGTGCGGGCGTGCACACACTCCGGAGCAGACAAGTCAGGGCACTGGGGCATCAGTAGTATCCCCTATGCATTCTAGGAATTGTGTGTCGGGCCGCCACTATGGGACTTGATACACCCCATGGTGGGACCAGCATAGGTATCTACAATCGAATAGGGCCGTATGACACACGCGACCTAGACGTACAGATAGGGAGCCGATCGATAGGGTAGTAAGGGTACATCTAACATCTTCATAGCAATTGGTCTGATTGAGGTGGAATCCTCATACTAGATGTATACCTAAAGGATACCACAACTGCGGGGATTGGGATCGCGTTGCAATATTAGCATTTGATATAAATGACTAGTTAGGACACTAGTTAGGTGGTGCAGAGCAATTAGATATCATTTTAATGGTGTAGCCTAAGAAACCTTGCGATGTTATTCTTGATAGAAACCATGCGATGTAATACTTGATAGGAATTATGGGATGTTATACTTGATTTATCGTGCCTGTAGCTTACCTTGCCATCATGCTTATGTTTACTTTAAGTTTATTCATGCCATGTTATCTTTACCTATTTTTATGCTGAAAGTCACTAGGACTTACTCAGTCTTTATGACTGACCCGTTTTGTTTCGCCTCTTTTTCTTACGTTACCCCCCACCCTCCCAGGTTCACAGGGTGGGAATACAGCTTAGTTCGGATCTTACCAAGCCCCAAGGCTCTTTCATGTAAGGCTTGGATTCCTCTTGGCTATGGCTTGCTTTGCTTTATTAGGGAATACTACAGTTTATTTTTATGCTTCTTTGTTTTTGAGAAAGACAGATATTTTAGCTATGTATTTGGGTATTGGAAGTTGATGGGCTTTTATTGTAAACAATTCTACTTAATAAATGATTTGAAGTACTTCTACATTACTTTCCGCTGTTTTATATATGTCTGTCTTGTAATATTTCTGTTCCAGTACCCATAATGCTCCATTGAAGTTGAGGCATTCCCTTTGTGAGTGACCTTAACGGATGTGGGTGTTACATGTGATACACAACAGCATACATGTAAATACACAATGTCAAGGAGTACATGGTGCAATTAAGTTCAAGAAAGCTCATGGCCAAGGCATACATACATACATATATATATATATATATATATATATATATATATATATATGTGTGTGTGTGTGTCATACAGCAATACAGAAATGTCTTGAGTAGTGACAAGAGTGTATGTTACTGCAATTTTTTATAAAATGTCAATTCTGCCATGACAGTGCCACATGATCAAGATGATCTACAAACTCAACAGCAAACATACAAGGTGAAATAGAACAGAGGTCAAGCTCAGGCATTAGGCAAGGCAGGTATATGTATATTGTTCAGCAACATAGTGTACAGTGGTTATGCACTTGGCCATTGCAAGTAGACATGCATTAGCATATAAACAAGTATAACCCGCATGGTGATTATATATGCTAACATCAGGATGCAAATAAAGTAATGTAAAGCAAACTGGAAAATCAGTGATGAAGTGAAAAATCCTAAGTGCCAAGACCAAATCAGTTCTTTCTATTTATTTGGCAAACAGGGGTAAGTATCTAGTATTGGACAATTTCCTTTTGGCAAGAAAGTTTTATTTAAATGTTTCCCAGAATTCCAGCAATTTATAAACGGGAAATCACAAATGCATTCTTGGCAACAATTCAACTTAGCAAAAATGAAATAAAGCGTACTAGAAATCAATTATGAGTCATGACATATTTTTGGGACAGTTTATGAATGAATGATTCTCAAGAAATTCAATTTCAATCATTTCCTGTTTTGGTTCAATCAAAAAATCATTCAAGGCAACATTCTTTTTCAAAGGAGGCAATCAAATATTATGTTTCCATATTTATACATTGGGAGCCAAGTATTGTCTTTCAAAATAATGTCTAGATTTTTATCATTAAGGGTCGATAAAATTGAGCAACATATACATGGCTACAAAAGGGAAAATCTGTTTTTCAATGGCCACAATTAAGTCCAGAATATCAGCTAACTACATCAAGGCAATCAACGCAATTATCTCAATCAATGCCGAGGGGACCAAAGAGGAAACCGCAAATTATCAATCGAGTCATTCTAACAAAATCAGAGAGATTAAAGGATTTTATAATCCTATATTATACACCCATCATCACAGGCAGTTGGACATTGAAAACAAAATCAAAAATTCGAAGAGTAGAAATCAATTTAGAAATTGCTCACACGTTTCCAGCAATCGAGAGAGATAGACAGCAATGCCAAATCGAAGTATCACATAGCAACAATTTCGAGCACCAGAGAATTCAATTCATCAAGCATTGATTCAGATTTGGGGAAGAACAAGAGAAACCCTAGATTTTTCTTTCAAGCCGCCGCCATTTTCATGTGCAAAATAACAAAGGGATCGGACCAAGAGAATGGGTGCACACAAACTCAAAAGGGCCAGCCATCTTTGATTTAAAAGGGGATAACCCTCATTTTAACTCCTAGGGGATTTCTTTGTTTATTTTTTTGTATTATTTTGTTTCTTTTTTGTTTTTCCATCTGTAATCCAACCAACAGTTCTAGAGTCTGTAAAATCTAGGGGAATCAGTTAGGGATTAACTGATAGTTTACTGGTGTTTGTAAAACTAGGGGAAAATCTGGTCTAGTGGACATAGATCAGTCTAGGGTTTTGAGCGTCGGGTTAGGACAGGAGCAGGCGCTGCGAGTTTACATGGGATTGTAAGCGGGATCTGTTTATAACACCTCGTAGAAACCTTAGGAATGCAGCAGTAGGCAGGATTTTGCCGAAGCAGGGTAATTCTGTGTGTTATTTCCTTTCTGCTTTTTATTTCTGTTATATTCTGCGATCTGTTTATTTTTCAATATCCTGTTGAATTTTTAATATCACGTAAAAACTGAGAAAAACCCTATTCACCCGCTCTAGGGTTATTCTCGATCCAACAAGTGGTACCAGAGCAGGTTATTTCATTAACTCTAGAGTAATGGTTCATCCTAGTTGTCAGTCCTCTGAAAGTCAGTCCAGTCGTATTCCATCTATTTTTAATGGTACAGATTTTTTTAATTGGAAATTAGAAATAAAGTTATATTTAAAATCTGTTGGTGTTAAATGTTGGGATACTGTTATTAATGGATTTGATATTGTTGGTAGAAGTGATACTGGGTTTAATTCTCGTGCTATTCATATTTTATATTCTTATATTGATGATGTTCAGTATAGCCTTATCTCCCATTGTTTGACTGTGCAGGAAATCTGGAATACTCTCAATATGATGTATGGACAATTTGACAAAAGCGGCTCAAAACCCCGAAAAGTCAACTCAGTTTCAGAATTGTGCTTAACAGGTTGTACAGATAAAAATTCAGATGGAGACTCAACAGGAAATTTTTCTTATAAAGTTTTAGTTCATCTTTTAAATGATTTAACTGAATCTGTTGAGAATCTAAAATCTGAAAATAAAATTCTGAAATCTGAAAAGCTTGAGTTGATCAACAAAAACAATATTTTGGAATCAAAACTTAAGAAGGACAAGAAGTCTTCAAATTCTAGTTGTAAAAGTTATTTGGTTTTGGAAAATAATCTTGTTTATCAAAATAAAAATATTCAAAAGCTTCAAAATGAAATTGTGATTTTAAAAGAAAACAAGATTGAACTTGAAAGTACAAACAACTTTTTGCAAAAGGAACTTGAAAATTTTAAGAATAACAAAAATTCCGAATATTGATTTGCTGAAAAACAAAGTTTGTTGAAAACAGATTTGATTTTAAAAGAACTTGAAAATGAAATTAAGGATTTCAAGATTCGTGAGATTGAAAAACAAAAAAAGTTTGATACTGAAATTTCTGAGTCTAAAATCAAAACTGAGAAGCTTGTAATTGAGAATGATCTTTTGAAATCAAAAATTAATAGTCTTGAGTTGAGTTTGAAACATTTTTCTACTGGAGAAAAATCTTTAAGTATGCTGTTGAAAAATCAAGTTTCTTCCAGTAAAAGGAATGATCTCGATTTTGGGAAAACAAATGATTTTGAAAAATTGAATTCTTGTGATTTTAAAAATCCTTTAATTTGCCTCAAAAAGGGGCTTTCTGAAAATTTGAATTTTGAAAATTCCAAAAGGTTTTTAAATCACAAATGAACAAAAATTGGTTTGATAACAATCCAGTTGAACATTATGGACCCCAAAAAGAAATAAAATGTATTTTGGAAAAACTAAACGAATTTGGGTTCCAAAGGGTACTCTAGTTGAATCTAATGGATTGCTATACAAACAGATTTCGGTACCAAAAGATGTGAACAAAACTGTGAGTGGTTTTACTACTTTCGTTAGACCACTCAATCCTCTTAACAGTTAGGTACCAAAGGAGGCTGAGGAACTGCTGTGCTGAAAGGAAATTTGAAATCAAGCTAGTATATAATTCTGTATCTTTTGCAGTTCCTTTAGCCAAGATTTGTTGAGTTAGAGATTTATTCACTCACGTCAATTTTAGGTATAACCTCTAAACTCAACCTTTATAAATATTTTTTCTTTTTCTTTATGTATTCCTCCTTCTACCCTTTCTATTTATTTTCTTTATCTCTTCCGTTTTGTTTTTTCACAACCATATATTTTTGTCTTTCTTTTGTACTTTCTAAAACTTCCAATTGTAGAATTCATATTTTCTGGAAATTCACTCTATTCTGATGTTTTAATTGTTTCCAGATCTTGAATTCAAATTCGTAAATATTTCTGCAATTGTTTTGAAGTTTATTTTCTGATCCCTGAATTTCTAACAGTGCTGAAGCATTCATATCATATCTTGAACACTGTTAGTATAAATTCTAAAAATTTGAAGATCTGAATATTTAATGAAATTTCACACGTATTTGCTGTTTTGGGTTTCTTCTAATTCTGTTTAGAAAAGCTTGAAATATTATACTCATTACAGCACATCAATATTTATCAGTTGTGATAATTTCATTATTTTTCAGATTGGCTTGGATATGTTGATTTTTTATCTTGAATCAGTGATACATCATGAAATTCAAATTTATTCATGATCATTATGGTTGTTTTTTTTTAGATCACTTGAAAATTTCAGATATTTTGAATCTCACACACCTCTCAGATCTAAAATTCTAATCCAGTATGATTCATTCATTGTATCTCAAGATTTACATTTGTTCAAGTGATTTTGAATAAACCACTATTTTTTTTGGATCATGAATTATTACTCAAACTTGATGTAAATATTCTGAAAAATTCTTTGTGCTTGTCAGAAATTCTTGTGAAAAATTCTTTGAAAATCCGGTCTTAAATCTCTTTGTTTTTCATGATTATTTGATTTGAATATATGTTTGTTTAAAATCATTTGAAGTTACTGATTTGTTGAATCACACACATATCTTAAATCTGATATTTACCTTCTGGTGTGGCTGATTCACTGAATCTTGAGAGTTTCATATTTCTCAAATGATTTCAAATAAACGGTATATTTATTAGATCATGAGTCATATTATGTGACCATCATCTTGACAAGTCTAAGTTGAATCTGATTTTTGTGCTGCTCAGATATTATTCTTGAAAATAATTTATGGTGACTGCTTGTTTATACCATGCTCTGATTGATGAAATTAGTTTGCTTAATTTGTTAGCCATGTCTGCTTAGGCTTTGTAATTAAGATTCTGTTGTCTGAGATATCTTTGTTCGTCTCCAATATCATTTTTAAATCCTCATGTATAGAGACATCGAGTGGTATCAGTTTAGAAGTACTGAATATTTTTGTATATATTTTTTGTCTTGTATATATCCCTCTAAATTCCTCTTGTAATTGATTCTCAATTTTAAAATTATTTATTTTTTATTCATTCAGAAATTGAGATCAATATCCAAATTGTGCTGTATTTATAATTCATCAAAATTATTATCAAATTTTGAAATTGTGATGAATTGTGACTGCAGTATATTTCACAACATGAGGAGATTAATCAGAATTTTCATGATGGTTGAATATTTATTATAATATCTTTGAACTGGCAATTATTTCACGACCATCTTCATTATCTATCATCCTTCTACATTCCGTTATGATTTTATATAAATATGGAGAGTTAATTCATTTTGAATAAATAGTGGAAATATTTGTGATGGAAATGTAACTGTGTTATTATTCAGAATTAGTGAAATTGAGAATTTTCAATGATCCTGGTACAGTTGGTCATATTTCATAATATAATTAATTTAGAAATTTATTTCACAGTCCATTTCTGTTCCTACCACATTTCTATCATTCATATTGGTTGTATATACCGAGGAGTTTTTCTATTTAAAGCTGAAAATGATAAAATATATAATTAACACATAAGTGTGTCTCTAACCTCATTTAAAAATCCAAGCTCTAGTTATGAGACAACTTATAATTTAAGTTGCAACTGACCTCATTTAAAAATCCAAGCTCTGGTTATGAGTGGTCAGTGTGCTCTTAAATAAAATAAAAAGAAAAAGGAAATAATGTGCTATAAATTAAAATTAATATGAAATTCTCCTTGGTGTTTAAAAAACCAGCATATCAATCCATCTTTCTAATCTGTGAAATGTGTTGAAATCTTATGACGTATTATGATTTGTTGATTGATAGATATTGGGATTTAAGATTATTGGATTTTGTCACCTAAATTGAATTATAAATTATAGTCCAAATTCATCACTGTTTTTGTGCTATATTTTTATAAAAAACTTTTGAAAATAATTGGAAATGATTTGTTTTTAAAACTCTCTGAAATTCATCGTAAATCCTTCATTCTCTAAAATGTGAAATATGCCATCTGTTCTCAGAATATTATGATTTTTGTTTGACTGATTGAGATTTATGATGACCGTTCTTCCTCTCAAGCTGAAATTATATTTTTAGTCATTTTTCGTCTATATTTTAAATTCTGTATCCTTTTGATGATAACAAAAGGGGGAGAATGGGTTGAGATTTTGATTCATGAGTGATATTTTATAAATATTTTTAATTTTGAAAATTCATTATTATTCATACATTTCACTCATGCACAGTTATAAGGGGAGTTTGTGTTGTGGGGGAGATAATAAATAGGGGGAGTTCAATATTCACTGTCAAACACAGTTATTGTGTTCAAAATCTTTTATTTGTTTCATGAGTGAATATTTTATAAATATTTTTAATTTTGAAAATTCACTATTATTCATACATTTCACTCATGCACAGTTGTAGGGGGGGTTTCAGTTGTAGGGGGAGCTAATAAATAGGGGAAGTTCAATATTCACTATTAAACACAGTTATTGTGTTCAAAATCTTTTATTTGTTTGTCATCATCAAAAGGGGGAGATTGTTGTATATAGCGGTGTTGTATACACAATTATATGATTTTTTTTATGATAACAACCAAATACATATTATTTTGAATGTGTTTGTTACTGTACTGTTTTATATATATATACATCACAGACAGGAGCATAATATTTAAATTTAAATAGAATATGAATACATTCAAATATTCAACAGTATTTTGTTTAAATATAAATATTATATTTCAAACATTCAAACAGTACAACTATTTGTAACTCCATTATTTAAACATTTACTGAATATTGTACATGTAAATAAACTAAATGAAATAGATAAGTTTGTTTGACAATAATAAAATAATATTTTATTTCAATCAAACTTGTTTATTACATATAAACAGTACAATCTTTTTCATATACACAACTCCTTTACTACAGAATCACTACAACACTCATACAGTCACCCTGTCTTATATACATACATTCTCACTTCCATATGTATTCACTGATACATTTACATTCACTGACACTGTCTTTTATTCTTTTGTCTTCTGTCCTCTTCATCACAGCATCTTCATTGTCAGTCCAGTCATCTACACCTGTCATACAAAAGAAACACACACAGAGTATCTGACACATAAATAATATTTTAAATTCTAGCAGATATAATTTTTTTTATTTTAAAAATTTATTTTCCTCAGATTTATGGTGTGTTTCTCATCATTTTTCATGACTTGATCTGTTTAATCTGTGTCTAGGTAGCTGGTTTGTATATGAACAGGGACAAAAAATCTTGTCTGATGGCTGCATACACACACGTGTATAGATATACACGTGTGCACTGCCACGCCAATCAGTTTGCAACTGAGGAGTAGCCACATGGACCATCTCGACTCAGTGCACAACATATCAAATTGGTTGAAACATGGTCAAGCATGAAGACTTCTCAACACAATTGGCCGAGAACATTATAAAATGCAATATAGTACAAAGATGGTCGAGGCAAACAACATATCAAGTCAGCAAGCAAAAATGGTGCATGGCTAAACAAAATGCAAGCAACAAATTTCAAAGTGGTCGAAACCAGCAAAGAGTGATGGTTTGGTCAAGGCAACACAACAGCAACAATATGGAGCAACACAATCAAGTCTTTTTCAGCATGTACATAGTGGAAAAGGCATATGGAGAATGCAACACAGTGCACAAGTGCATGTTCAAGAGCAGGCAAATATGGGTTGAATCAATCAAGCTATGAAAGCAGTGTACATGGCTCATTTTCAACATAGCATGGACAGGGTGCAAACTCATTTTAACATGGTTCATATTCATGACAGTGAGCACAAGTGGTCAAGACAGTAGCAAGCAAATGGCTTCAGCATGATGAGTCAAACAGCAATAGTATGGCTCAACAAACTCAGTTATGGTGATATACAACAGCATACATGTAAATACATAGTGTCATGGAGTACATGGTGCAATCAAGTTCAAGAAAGCTCATGGCCAAGGAATATATATATATATCATACAGCAATACAGAAATATCTTGAGTAATGACAAGAGTGTATGTGGCTGCAATTTTTTATAAAATGTCAATTCTGCCATGACAGTGCCACATGATCAAGATGATCTACGAACTCAACAGCAAACATACAAGGTGAAACAGAACATAGGACAAGCTCAGGCATCAGGCAAGGCAGGTATATGTATATTGTTCAGCAACATAGTGTACAATGGTTATGCATATGGCCATTGCAAGTAGACAAGCATTAACACAGAAATAAGTATAAGCTGCATGGTGATTTATATGCTAACATTAGGGTGCAAATAAAGTAATGTAAAGAAAACTGGAAAATCAGTGACGAAGTGAAAAATCCTAAGTGCCAAGACCAAATCAGTTCTTTCAATTTATTTGGCAAACAGGGGTGAGTATCCAGTATTGGACAGTTTCCTTTTAGCAAGAAAGTTTTTTTTTAAATGTTTCCCAGAATTCCAGCAATTTATAAATGGGAAATCACAAATGCATTCTTGGCAACAATTCAACTTAGCAAAAATGAAATAAAGCATACCAGAAATCAACTATGAGTCACGACATATTTTTGGGACAGTTTATGAATGAATGATTCTCATGAAATTCAATTTCAATCATTTCCTGTTTTGGTTCAATCAGAAAATCATTCAAGGCAACATTATTTTTCAAAGGAGGCAATCAAATATTCTGTTTCCAGATTTATACATTGGGAGCCAAGCAATGTCTTTCAAATTAATGTCCAGATTTTTATCAATCAAGGGTCGATTAAATCGAGCAACATTTACATGGCTACAAAAGGGAAAATATGTTTTTCAATGGCCACAATTAAGTCTAGAATATCAGCTAACTACATCAAGTCAACCAAAGCAATTATCTCAATCAATGCCGAGGGTACCAAAGAGGAAACCGCAAATTATCAATCGAGTCATTCTAACGAAATCAGAGAGATTAAAGGATTTTATAATCTTATATTATACACCCATCATCATAGGCAGTTGGACATCGAAAACAAAATCAAAAATTCGAATAGAAGAAATCAATTCTGAAATTACTCACACGTTTTCAAGCAATCGAGAGGGATAGACAACAGTCCCAAATCGAAGAATCACATAACAACAATTTCGAGCACCAGAGAATTCAATTCATTAAGCGTCGATTCGGATTTGGGGAAGAACAAGAGAAACCCTAGATTTTTCTTTCAAGCCGCCACCATTTTCATGTGCAAAATAACAAAGGGATCGGACCAAGAGAATGGGTGCACACAAACTCCAAAGGGCCGACCATCTTTGATTTAAAAGGGGATAACCCTCATTTTAACTCCTAGGTGTTTTCTTTGTTTATTTTATTTGTATTTTTTTTGTTTCTTTTTTGTTTTTCCATCTGTAATCCAACCAATAGTTCTAGAGTTTGTAAAATCTAGGGGAATCAGTTAGGGATTAACTAACAGTTTACTGGTGTTTGTAAAACTAGGGGAAAATCTGGTCTAGTGGATATAGACCAGTCTAGGGTTTTGAGCATAGGGTTAGGACAGGAGCAAGCGCAGCGAGTTTACATGGGATTGTAAGCAGGATTTGTTTATAACACCTAGTAGAAACCTTAGGAATGCACAGTAGGAAGGATTTTACCGAAGCTGGGTATCTCTGTGTGTTATTTCCTTTCTTCTTTTTATTTCTATTCTATTATGTGATCTGTTTATTTTTCAATATCCTGTTGAATTTTTAATATCACGTAAAAATTATGAAAAACCCTATTCACCCCCCCTCTAGGGTTATTCTAGATCCAACACTATGTACCTTTAGAACTTCAGGCATCGTACTCTAGAACTGTGACCATCTCCATAACGCTCACCAGTCAACCATCAGTTCACTATCAAGACAATCGCCCCTCAGAACCCTAGAAAATATTCGCTCGGTCTCCCTTGATTTTTACAGTGACTGATTCCCCCAATCGCATCCCATTCCACAATCCCTAAATCAACAATCGGTCCACCCAAACTGCTTCCAGCTTCATCGCGCTCCCAAACTTCATGAACCACAATTTCATCTGCTTTGAACCAGGCATCGACACCCCCATTAATCACTAAAACCTAATACCTGAGTCACGATTTCCGATAATTACTGCTCTTGAATCGAACTCCAATTTCATTGCAATCGCCTGAATTGCGAACCATATCTCATGTTTTCCTTTTAATCTGAAGTCTCCAAGGTGAATGAGGTTGAATTGGTTTCCAGTGGCTTGCGATTTCCATTCCATTTAAATGAATTAGGAAGCGGTTATATGGTGTACTGAAGCATCGATTTGGATCTTTAAAACAAGAGGAGGATGGGTGAATTTTGATACGTTCATGAGAGCCGATCTCCATTTTGAAAATTGCCATTTTATTCTAAGGAACGAAAATGAAAAAACAAAGAGGGATATTGCGTTTATATAGATGGTGGATACTTCAGGAGAAAGGAATAGTAGGGTAAGGTACAATGTAATAAATTTCGATTTGATTTCTATTTAATGCGATTTGAAATAAAGAGATTTTTACCCTTTTTAAATAAATATCGATTTGATTTTGATCCTATCCACTAATCAAATAAATCGGGGTTCACAATTAAAAATCATGGACCGCTATTTTAGCGTGCCAACCATCATTCCAATATTATAACACTATTCTGAACTGAATTGAATATATTTTGATATTTAATTTGTACGTATATAGAATAATCATTTTAAATCGATATAAATTAACTTAAATTCAGAAATAAAACAACTCGCTGGTAATAAATTATTTCTATTATCGTCAATAATCAAACAGAATTTATACTGGTCATCTGAATTGTTTTTGACTCTGTATTTAACTTCGATTTCAACTATATTTTGTATTACAATAATTTAGTATATTCGATATTAAATCGAAATCGATATTTAAACTGATAACATAAATATAAAAATTCAAGTATATCATCAAACAAATATTTAAAATGATATTAAATATCTAAAATAAATAGACCAAAAATCTGGGTCGTTACATGCATAGTGTCAACTAATTCGAAATACGAATCAGTGACAATGTTGGATTTTCCATTATAAAATCAAGCCTAAGAAATCATTATTGAAATTGACTTCATAAATCAATAGAAATTACTTTAAAACATTCAGAAATCAGCGCAGGCTTAAGATAACAAATTCAGAAAATACATGTCCATAGTATAACCCTCGTGTCGACCTAACTTCACTTAAGGCTGACCCTAAAGTCGACCTTGATGGTTATTGGGTCAACCTATATGTCAACCGAATGAATGTCTAGGTTGACCTGAGGGTCGGGACTTTCTCCTAGAGCTATTTCTGCTATGATTCAGTGTTTCAACATAATTTCTATATGCTACAAAGGTCGGAAAGACCTTGAATTTTACAGGCATATATTTCAGCAATATTACCGATAACAAAAAAATACTGGATATAATTCTAGCAGGAAATAAGAGAATTATAGCATCCTAAAGTCAGACAAACAACAAGCTTTTCACTATGAACTTAAGATATCTCCAAAATAAGTTACTGTAACTAAATTTTCGTCAACAGAGGCATAAGTTCAACATATACGACTTTTAAAACTAGATAATGTAGATATTAACTCACCTAGAGTGGCCATGTGAATTAATTTCAATGATTTTAGCTTATAAAGAGGGATTTTTTAGCATTCACAACTATAGAGTAAGGACTAATGACACGTAAGAGCCTCGAAGGCAGCTTTAACTACGTTTCTCCAAATTCCAAAAATTGTTGATTGTATTTCTTATTGTAGCTTGATTTGTTGAAGTATAAGGGGCTAGAAACTTTTCCCCTTTTAATTTAATTAAGAAGGCTTGGATTTGTTGACAATACAGGGAGGAGGGAAACCATTTTCTTTTTTCAGGAAAATATCTAAGAAGATAAAATGGATATGGAAGAAAATAAGTGTGTACTATGCTTTTTTGTTTCCAGATATTTCTCTTCCGAATGATTTTTAGTTAGTGAATTAGTTTTGGCCCATTTAAATTAAGTATCACCTAATTCCACCTGATTTTGGCTTAAACCTTTGTTTACACTAATTGAATATGCTTATGCCCTTTTTTCTAATCTATACCATTATTAGCTAATATATCACCCTTTGCATTATTTTAACTTCGACATAAAATGCTACAACATATTTAAAAGATAAATATGAACATTTTAAACACAATTTCTATTATGAACACACAAAATTTTATAATTTATTAAAAACACTTATTTCATATTCTATTTGATTAAGACTTGTATTTTCAATAATGTAATTTGCACAAATTTCATAGTTTTAAACAAAAATATTTTTAGCATTCGAATATTGAATTTCAATCAATACTTACATATTTTATTTTCAGTTGCAGCTCAAATAATTTTAATATACTCTTCTAACACCAAAATTCATTGTTAACTATTATATACAAAAATTACTTCATTCTCAGCTTAAAAATATATTATGCAAACTTTCAACAAACTTTTTAACCAACTTTAAACGTGGTCTTAATTAAAAAAAAACTTTCATCTCACATTTTTCAATTTCTAAATACTTTCATTTTTATACCCAAATTTACAAGACATTAATGATGTGTTTAAACAACTTAAAAATCATATTAAGATATACTTTATACTTAATTATTGATTTATATTCAATATTTCATGTTATTATTATTCACATTAACAATCAAAATTGTTGTTTAGCAATAATTAAAAAATTATTGCATTTGATAAACAAATCTTTAAATACTTATTATTGGATTTCCAATTTCGTTTCCTACACGTTTAAATTTATTCAACAAGCACATGTTGAATTTTATCTTCTCATATAAACATTTAACTTCAATTTATTATAATTTCAATGCGATTACTTACAAAATTCCTCAGTTCCCTTGTATGACCAACTTAGTTGATTATACAAGTTCTTCTATTTTAACTCGTACTTTTTCTTTCAAATCTTAAATTATAAAATCTTATTAATTTTTTTTACACTAGTACCTAGAATTCAGGTTGTTACAGTGACAGTAAGCTTTCTTTACTTAGCTGAAGTTACAAACCCTTATAGGTAGTAAGACCTTATATCTTTATGCCTTATGATTTATGAGACGATAAACAACAAGCAATAATATTATTTCCTCTTTGACTTCTGCACATCGACAAATCTTCAACGTTTACAACAAGTTTGTTCTTGATATTAACAGGTATGTCAAGCTTTTTTAAGATACCTTTTTCCTTGTTTTGGTTGAGGGAGGAAAATGTAAGCAATGTGATAGAGATGACCTTATCATCCTTGAATATTGAGTAACACTTTCTTTGATTCATTCTCAGTCATAGTGTGCAATTATATGGTGAGGTTGATGACGTTGGTTTTGTCGAGGTCTTGGGATTCGACAATGAAGACGCGATTCTGTGTGGAGGAAGAGAGCGGCAGCGGTGGGTTGACGAAGATGGTTTCCTAGGATTATACCAATCATGATTAAGTTATATATGAGAAAGGGTAGGTAATAAACATAAACCCTAATTAATTAAGTTAATTATATTCTAATAAATCTCAAGATATTTATTAATTCTTTTCTTACCCATATGAGGTCAGATTTAGATGCAATTTTTTTGCGTGGGATTTGTACTTATGACATCTATGCATTGAAGTTGGCTTCGTTGAGTTTGAAGCTTGTGAAAAAAATTGTCAAAATCGAATGGCATTCAATTTTTAACTATTCGGAAACGTACAAGCATTAGCTGGAACTTTGGTGAGATTATTCACCAGCTGATTGTATTATTTATATGATATAATTTCTTAGTTGTGCTAAAATGTTAATAATGTAACGTACAATGCAAGTTACTGGGAATTATTTATAACATGATTCATAGTCCAGACTACTTGCTCACATGTTTGATATATTAGAAATTATGTTGGGGATTTTTGCCACAAGGACAAAAAGAGCAAAAAGTTTGCTCAAAAGGACAAGGGCCAAAAAATTTGCCCAAAAGGACATTTTGTAGTGCAAATGGTGGAATTCAGGGGGGTCCCTTGTTTTTCCACTTTACACTAAAAGATGGCCTTTTGAGCAAATTTTTTGGCTCTTGTCCTTTTGGGCAAACTTTTTGCTTTTTTTGTCCTTCACACAAGTTTCCTGATTTTGGGGATTTTTGCCACAAGGACAAAAAGAGCAAAAAGTTTGCTCAAAAGGACAAGGGCCAAAAAATTTGCCCAAAAGGACATTTTGTAGTGCAAATGGTGGAATTCAGGGGGGTCCCTTGTTTTTCCACTTTACACTAAAAGATGGCCTTTTGAGCAAATTTTTTGGCTCTTGTCCTTTTGGGCAAACTTTTTGCTTTTTTTGTCCTTCACACAAGTTTCCTGATTTTGGGGATTTTTGCCACAAGGACAAAAAGAGCAAAAAGTTTGCTCAAAAGGACAAGGGCCAAAAAATTTGCCCAAAAGGACATTTTGTAGTGCAAATGGTGGAATTCAGGGGGGTCCCTTGTTTTTTCACTTTACACTAAAAGATGGCCTTTTGAGCAAATTTTTTGGCTCTTGTCCTTTTGGGCAAACTTTTTGCTTTTTTTGTCCTTTACACAAGTTTCCTGATTTTTTGGGGATTTTTGCCACAAGGACAAAAAGAGCAAAAAGTTTGCTCAAAAGGACAAGGGCCAAAAAATTTGCCCAAAAGGACATTTTGTAGTGCAAATGGTGGAATTCAGGGGGGTCCCTTGTTTTTCCACTTTACACTAAAAGATGGCCTTTTGAGCAAATTTTTTGGCTCTTGTCCTTTTGGGCAAACTTTTTGCTTTTTTTGTCCTTTACACAAGTTTCCTGATTTTGGGGATTTTTGCCACAAGGACAAAAAGAGCAAAAAGTTTGCTCAAAAGGACAAGGGCCAAAAATTTTGCCCAAAAGGACATTTTGTAGTGCAAATGGTGGAATTCAGGGGGGTCCCTTGTTTTTCCACTTTACACTAAAAGATGGCCTTTTGAGCAAATTTTTTGGCTCTTGTCCTTTTGGGCAAACTTTTTGCTTTTTTTGTCCTTCACACAAGTTTCCTAATTTTGGGGATTTTTGCCACAAGGACAAAAAGAGCAAAAAGTTTGCTCAAAAGGACAAGGGCCAATAATAAGTGAATCAAAAAGAGCAAAAAGTTTGCTCAAAAGGACAAGTTTCCACGTATTTCTAAATCCTTAATATTTGACATATTAAGTGAATCAAAATGTGAACATATTACTATGTAATATATATTAGTTATTCATTACATATAGTTTAGTGCATTTGACATAAATATACTAATTTGGGAAGTTATATAAATTGGAAGTAGAAAAGTAAAAAAAACAAAGTGGCAGCGATGGATGCACATGAAGTTGCTTTATGCTCGGCTATTTTTAATTTAACTTTGAAGGACAACTTAGGGCTTAGTTCACATTTTTGAAAAACATAATTAACCAGATTTAAATATTTTAAATGTCTAATTATGGATTTTTGAAGTAAATAGTTTAAAATTATGAAGTATGTTTTAATCATTTTTAGTAAACCTATTTATAATTGATTTAAGTATTTTTAAGTTATAATATTGAAAACCCAATTATAAGTATTTTAAATTATATATTTTTTGGCATAGCGTTAAATTATAATATATAAACCTAATTAAAAGTATTTTAAAGTTATTTTATAAATATATATAAGTTTGAAATGTATGATAAGTCTTTTTAAAAAGGAAGAATAAATAGATTTGAATTATAATGCTTACATTATAACAAATGGTTTTTTAAGGAAAATAAAACTATATTATTTTGTTAAAATGACTATCAATATAATTAAAGCTTTAAATAGAATGACAAGTATAAAATGGTTTTGGGTTTCTTGTAACAATGTGCTAATAACATTCGTCCTTATTCCTATTTGAATATATTTAATAATATTATTGAAATTTTAAATAAATATTTTAAATTTATTTATAAATAAAAGGATTTGATTTTTGTACTAAACAATGTTTTAGTAACATTTACTTCTAAACCTAATGATTTTATTTTAAACTTTATATATATCATTTAGACGACTTCGAATAGATTGGTTCTTTAACAATAAGATTATAAAGATAAGACAAGTATGATATCCTTATATACAAAGATAAGTAACATCTTAACTTATAAAAGAAAAGTGGTTTATAGTAACAATATATCAGTAATATTCCTTTGTATAGTCTTTTACTATATATTAACATAAGTAAATATTGTAAATGGTCTGTAAATATACTTATACCTAAGAGATAATAATACTAACACCTAAATAAAAGTCTATAAGTGAATAGTGAAATAATAGAATACATGTATATCTCTTGTTAGAGGAATTGAATATTTATACAAGCATATAAATAAAAGCTAATCAATTAGCAGTTTTTGATTATTAAATGAAGTTTATTAGATAAAATTAGTTTTACTAATAAAAGAGATTTAATTGAATAATAAGGATTAATTAAATAAAAAGGGTTTGATGTGCTTTATGACTTGATCATGCTTTATATGTTAATCATGATTATATGTTAGTGAAAATAAGTGTGACATCCCTAAAAGGTTTGGAAATGTAAAGCGCATCCCTCCCGTGTTTCATTTGTAAAGAAGGTCCTTCTTTTTTATGTTATTTTTCAAAAAAGTTATGCGCTAACACTTAAAAAAATATTCAAAAAATTGGAATTATTCCCAGAAGCATTCGTTAAAAAAAAGTTGCATACATCTGTGCAACTATTACCAATATTAGCATACATGAATGCATATATTCATCCAGTGTTTTCTTTGAAAATCTAGACGAATATACGCATACAAGTATGTGTATATTTGTAATAGTTGCATGCATGTATGCACATAAAGTTAAATTGAGATGCATGTGTTACGTATAGTTGCATAAATGAATGCAACTATTATGTATATATGTGTACATGCATGCAACAAATTTAAAAGGGAGGAAGACTTCTGAATATGTGGATGAGTGTATGCACGTATTATGTGTAAGTGCACGAATGAATGAAACAATGTCTGAAAACCGTGAATGCTTGAAAAAACAGGCCAAATTTGAATATATGCATAAAAAGATGCATATAATGTTGTTTAACTGCATACATGTATGCATGTATACTGTAGTTTGATGCAACACTGAGATATAAGCATGAATGTATGCAACTATGTACAAATAGGTGCATCTTTTTATGCATAAACCTGCTGTTTCGCTGGTTTTCTGTATTTTTGGATTTTGACGTGGTTTTTTATTGTTTTAACACTTGCATTTTTTTTTGGCCTGTACATGTTTTGTTTAATATTGAATTTACATGATTTTTTTAAACGAATTTTTGAAAAATAGGGACCTAATTTATAATAAGTTTAGGACCGGATTTAGCCTAATTTTGAAATTTAATAGGGACCTGTGCCAAAAGGACACTCTATGATATCTAGTATATGAGAAGTATATAGGACTTGCTTCACTTATGCGGTTATTCTCACAGTTGTTGAATATGGCAATACTTTTCGATTCAGTCTTGAGGAGACCCTGATCGTTAAGGGTTGAAACGACCCGAATTTCCATACTCTTTGGGTCGACTAATAACATCACACGTCCAACCCAAACTGCACAGAAATACGAATCATTATTAGAAAGAAGTTAGAGGATGAGAAATAGAAAGAAAGAAATATTAGAATAGAAGAAAACGAAGATCACAAACTCACAGCGGAATGAATAAAATATATTAGATAACATAAATTTTGAAATACAAATCAATAACATTATATACATACCATTATCAGAGCACAACGGTTATCCCTGGAACAGTTATAAACACCTGTTTCCAGATACAACATAGTACACAACGGAAAATATGATAGTCTATAGCTAACTAGTGAAGCCTCCTGCTTCAAGCTTCTCCGAAGTGAATCTGTAAAATCCCGACTACTTGACTGCCCATACAAATTTGGGCACCCAAGAGTTTAGGGAAAACAAAAAAAAATAAACTATGGGTCAGTCATGGGACTGGTGTGAGTAAACTCCAACCATTGGTTTAACTTTCAAAATCCTTTTCAAAATAAATGATAATCGTAAGACCAATCCACACATAAACACGGATGGTTTTTTCCTTACGATAACCAAAATGTTTTTGATATCAAATCCAGTGATATTATAATAATGTCTACATCAAATAAATAGAACCTAGCGGAAGGCTTGCATCTCACGCTCCATATATAATATAAAACCAAAAACCGCAGGGCGCTTACTGGAGATTGGATTTCCAACATGACAAAGTATGGGACCACCTGCCAATAGTGTATCCCTAGAGACGAATACACTGGGTTCAACAAGAACGTCTTGCAATCCAGCCCACACATGACCGACCACTCATTTCGCTTGAGTGTATCGAATGTATATCACCAACAGTTGGGATCAGCAACCATTTCCCCGAAAGGGACAGCATCGATAGATTTAAGAAGCAAATAGAATTTCTCTAGATAGGTGATTATACATCCTAATGGGTGCGACCAAATAGCCATGCTGCCTGCCCGATTTTTTGTCAATTCCCGGTTGTGAGGCTTGAAGTTTAAATTATCTTCCAGAACATCTGGCCACCATTCACTTTGAATGCCACATCTTCATACCCGCCAAATCACAAATTGATTTCTCCAAAAATACCATGGGTATAAAGCTAAGAGAAACGAATTCCTCCATGACCAAACGTAAGTACGTTTGAAGAGATCAACTTACGCGATCTGTTAGATATACTCTGTCATACATTCGTCCATTCACGTTGTCCTGGGGCTGGATAAACCGAAGGCACTATCCCGTAAACAGGATAGCCCTTGCATAACTCCGTCTTCAATTATCTTCATCATATTTGATCGCAACGCTAACGCCCATATAGAGTGGTTTCCAGATAATGAATCTGATCCCGGTCTCTCCGTATTGACGACGAAAAATGGTCAAAAATTTCGATAGTCGGTGATTTAACTATCAAAGAAAAATAAGTGTACAACCAGTGATCTTATTCCCAGGTAGGAATTCGATCGATCAATCATCAATCAACATTGGCCCCTTCAAATTAACTCCTTATTATATTATCATTTCAAAAATCCATTTCCCATCTTTCGTATTCTTTCAAATCTCAATCTCGATTCTTAGAAGACATTCCCAACGTCATCATTCCTTCATTTGAGAAGATATCTCTTATTCCAATTTGAAACCATTTCCATATATTCATATATTCTTTTACTAATCTGATCCCTAACCACTCTTCACTACCGAACCTTAACCACTCCTTAGTTAGTTATGAAGTCAATCAAGTTGGGGTATAATTACCTCTCAGACCTTAACTGAACAACATTCTCAACTTTGAAACAGTCAAAGCTCACCACTTCAAACCAACCATCGCTTACGCGACTTTTGGATTTAATCTAAGAACACACTTCCTTTACAGAAAAATATTAATTATAACGGTAGCGTTATAATCGCTGTTTCCAAGTATTTGATTTATAAAACATTGCTTCTAACAACAGCGTTACAATAGCTGTCTAGAGTTATAGAACATTTATTAAAGCAATAGCGTTAAGATTGCTGTTAAAACAGTTATTATAACGGCAGCGTTAAAATTTCTATTTAAAATTTTCAAACCATTTATTTAACAACAGCGTTAAAATCGCTGTTTAGAATTTACAAACCATCCCAGTTTACATAATTATCACACTTCATTTCACATTCCAGATTTTGGAATAAAACTCATCATTTTCATTTTAAATGATTATCCATTTCCTCTCCTTATTCAAATCCCTATTTGGTTTCATATTTCCAATCTAAATTCCTTTTAGATATCTCGTTTGCAAAATATTTTCTTTAACCCATTCACTTTAAATCATGGTAACTGTAACGACGCGATTTTCGATGCCTCGAAAGTCGTGTCATTATTGAAAGAATTTAGAAGATGAGATTGAAAAGATAGAACTAATAGAATAGAAGAGTAAGAAGAACATCAGAATTACACAGCGGAATTAATCTCACAGCGGAATTTCACAAAATACATAATATATTACATAACAGAGTTTGTTACATCATAGTACATCATTCGAATACAACATCATACGTGATACTGGCCCAAAACATAAACTGAATACTTAGAGATGGATATAGCTACTAGACGGGTTCTTGGTCTTGTACTCCCCAATACTTCAAAAGAGTTCCATTAGATACCTGGATCACTTTTCTACTCATAAAAAGTGTTATGAGTACCCAAGAGTTTAGGAAAACACAGAAAATAAACTCTGGGTCAGTCAGGGGACTGGTGTGAGTAAACACAGTTAAAAGATGTGAACGGGGAAATAAGAAATACGGTTTTCCACTTTGAACAGATTCATTTACTTTAGAAAATCTTTAGACCAATCCATAACTAATATACGGATAATGATCCAAGTATTTTATATCAAAACGTTTGATATTACTATAGTTTGTATCAAATAAATAACCATCTAGTGAAACACTTGCATCTCACGTTCACGTATATAGTATAAAATCAAAAGTCGCAGAGTGCTTATTGGAGATTGGATTCCAACAGACAAGGTGTGGGAGCACCTGCCGATCAGTGTACTCTAGAGAGGATACACTGAGGTTCAACAAGAACGTCTTGCAACCCGGCCACACATGATCGTCCACTCATTTAGCTTGAGTGTAACGAATATATTACCACCTCTTCGGTTTGTACCAACATAACCGTTCCCCGGAGATACAAAATTGAAAAGAAGTAACAAATATGAATATTCTCTAGATGGTGATAATATACCCTGCTTGGGTATGACCCAACTAGCCATGCTGCCTAGCCCAACTTTTGTTACTTACTAGTTGTGAGGTTTTGAGGTCACGTTTATTCTTCTGACAGATATATTCTTCAATTACTTTGAATGCCACATCGTCATATCTGTCAGAAACACTCATTCGATTACCCAATTATATTGCGGGCAATAAAGCTAAGAGAAACGAATTTCTCTGCCACCAACATAATATACTTACGTAAAGGCGATGTGTAGAATCTAACTGACATACGATGTCAGACACTCGTCCATTCGGGTTTGTCCTAGGATTGAACAAACCGAAGGTACTATTTTAAATAGTCCTTGCATATCTCCGTCTTCAATATCTCTGACATGCGTCGTATACTTTGAGTCAAAGTGGAATATTTATTCCGGACTCTTCGAAACGATGTACGTAATGTCTTTTTATAGTCGATGAACAGTTATCGGCTTAATCATGATTATTTTTCAGTGTACACATTAATTATCATCACATAAACAGTATATGTTTATCTGGTTCATATCTGGATATTAGTACTATCCTTTAAAAATGAACAGTTAAAGTGTGTGCGTTGCACATGGTATTCTATTCAATTTTGCTCATTATTTAGAAATGGATAAATAAATCACGTGCTTCGCACACGGTATTTTACTTCGTTTGTCATTGATGTTTATACGATGTTTAATTCTTCCGTTATCCTTGTAAATATTTTTTTCTCACACATAAATAATTTAAATTAATTATTTCCTTATTATTTCTATTTTCTAAACTCGTCGAACTTCTACCGTCGAGTTTCTACACTTCGATCTTCTGCTACTGTCTTCCTTCCACTTGCCTACGATATCTAAATAAAAATTATCTTTTATTTATTTATTTATTTATTCTTTATTTTTATTTTATTTCTTATTTCCATTTTAAAACTGGTTTTAATAAAAATCCCGTTCTAAGCTTCCTTGCCAAAGTACCGGATTTTGCGAAGTGCCAAAATATCGGGTCTTCATTTTACCAAAGTACCACCTTTCTTTGTTTGCCAACTACTATTTCTAATTTGCCAGTACCACTTTCATTTCGTTCCTTTACTTCAGCTCCTACTTCTGTTACTTCTACATGCTCATATACTCAACTTCTGGTCCATGTTGGCATTATTGGTTTTACTAGGTGTATATACTTTTATAGGGGTTTCAGTAGTGCAAGCTATTGGTATGCATATCCTATTTGAAGCTTAATCTATACCAGAGAAAAATGGAACTTCAACATAGTCTTTTAAATGGAAGATTTCCTGTATATGAAGACGTTACTTGAGATTGAAGATCTGATACAATAATAAGTTAAAGGCCATTCAATTTATTTATGGATTTCAAATTCTTTTGTGTATATAATATTTTTTTCTACTTTCTCCTTTCTTCTTCGCAACCAATCCTATGATCACTGATCTTTGGTGTGCTCGATCCTTCTTCAGGTACATTCAAAACCATATATCAGTGTTTAAACGAGATCGAGCCACTTCAAACACCATTTCTCTCCTGGCACTGTGCCACATTCCTCTTCTTCTCCTATTTCTTTTTACTTTCCTTCTCTCTTTTTTCTGTTCTTCTTCATATGCACAGCCGTGCCCTGTGCACGTGTACAACCGACTGACAGGTCGTTCCACCGCTACGACCATCCCCGCATGTGTAACTCCATCACCAGATTTCATCACCAAGTCCAGATCCTCTCCTATCTGCTTCCATCAAAATTCGACGCTTCAACCCCCTAGCCTGATCATACGGTTTCGAGTTGACCTATGTATTCGATGGCCCCACTCCGCTCCGACCACTGGAAGATACCCTGCCACCACCGCATCGAAGCCCACCCCTCAGAGCTCCTCCGTACCGAATATCTCTTCACTCGATTCCCCCAATATCACGTAAGACGAGATCAACCACCCTGCTACCAAACACTACCCAAAACCTAAAACTGTGTCGTTCAAATTCCTCAAACCATCGGAATCCTCAAAACTTTGCCCATGTCTTCATCTACCTCTAGCGTCACTCCACCAAAAACAGTTTCCCACTTCATCAACCAGAATCCCCGATTTAGATTTTTATAGCCAAAATAGAAAATAAACCGTAACTTGAACAACAATGTATTTAAAGTTATGGTTTTCATTTTAAAAATCATTATCAGCAAGTATAAGTCCATCCGTAAGCCTGAATTTGATAATTAAGTCACCGCTTTTATATTATGTTTCCCTCAGGTTTTCAACACTTAAGTCTAAATTAACTTCATTTTAGATTTTTCCATCTAGACTTACTTGGTAAATTTGCATCAACTACAAACAATATATCCTGGAGCATAAAAGCCTTTGCATTGAGGTATCGTATATGTCTCAGTTTTAGGAAAGATTCAAATCGCTATGGTTTAATTTACAAGGATACTATCGTTTATTTCCACTCCTTTATTTAATTTCTTCCAACACTTAGTGACAGATTTTAAATTTGTGAAACCAAGTTATACAAGCATATTTGTCTATACTAATAAGTTGATGATCAAGTCATATCTTGCTAACATCAAATATACAGTCAACGATTATTAACAGAGGAGCTTTACATGAGTTTTACTCACCAAAATAATCCTCTGTTTTACAAATTCAAGCCAATATGTATTAAACATTCCAGTTATTTTCTTTGAACTACTCATCCATGCCTAGTTAACATACTTCGTGTGTATACTGATCTATATACAGTTTAAGGTTCACTGGAACAAACAAAACAAAAACAAGGGAATGTTTACTCACATAAAAGCTTTCCTTTTTCCTGAACTAAGCTTTCTTGAACTCCATTTTTTTGTGAGAGATATGCAGGGGTTTCGAATGTTATTTATAGGGGCATTTTATTATTAAACAATTCACTTTCTTACCTCTTAAGGTATAGGCGCTACAGTATTTACTCCTTAGGCTTGATCCTATTCGATTTCTTATGCATGAAGGAAATATTGTTTAATGAGATATTTCCAAATACTCTTGTCCTTGTTCTATTCTTCTAGAAACACAATCTATCCAAGGCCATACTTCATATATTGCTGCCGATTTGATTCATACATTTTCAGATTTTCTAGCAATATAAAATGGGTTTTGTTGGCTAGATATTTTGCTAAGAAATGATTTAATACAAGCAAGTTGTATGAGGCTTCTTAGGTGATGGTTTATATCTATTTTTAGCCTTACTATTCACGGCTAAATCTCATAAATGATTTTTGACTTGGCTTCTTACTTTGTTTGTTTTCTATATGCATTTCCTCTTGATATTTTTATTGGTCAATTCTTCAAACATGTCATGTGCATGTTCTTTCTATATGTTGAATGGTCGAATGTTTTCTCCTGCATATGTTTGTTTTGTTTTTATATTAAGACACAACTATATATATGCAATCTAGTAGACATATGTTTATACTCGTCTTAGTTTGTTAAGTAATCATATTTTATGATTTAACTAGCTCATTAAATCAATACTTATCGTTAACAAAGACTGGCGAAAAACCGGGACATTACAGTCCACCCCCCTTAAAAGAATTTCGTCCCCGAAATTAAAGAGTCACGCGTTGATTTCAGTTTTAGCTAAAGTCAAATTAATACACATCCGTAACTATTTACCAGATGAATTCCTTATTTAATTTGAATTTTAGTTAACTATTTCTGTAACACCCCATGTCCATTAATGTCACTCACAAAAGGGAATGCATTAACTTCTATGGAGCGTTTTAAGTGAATATAGAACATAAAATCACAACAAGACAGATATGAAATAGTACTTGAAAATTTAAAACTTTATTTATTGCAACGGAAGGTAAATATGTTTGGTTACATCACCAAAACCCAAAGACTAAAGTCAAGTACATAATATCCATCTTGACAAAATCAGAGTGCATAATATAAAAAGCATAATCCCATAAATAGCCATAAAAGAGATAGGTTGAGCTTTACTTCAGCAATCCAAATCCAAGTGCTCCCAAAGAGATCCAAATCAAGCTTCCCACCCTAAGAACCGGGGGAGGGGGGAAGGAAGAAAAGAGGTGGAAACAAAGGGGGTCAGACATAAAGTCTGGCAAGTCCGATAACTCCAACAATATAATTATCAAAGTAACTAGGATAAGACATAAGCTTGGTAAATAAGGAAATGACTGTGAATTAATGGCAAGACCAAGCAACCAAAAATAATAGGATGAGCAAAGATAACGTTAAAGGCGCTTCCTAATCAATATAGGGTAATTACTATACTCTACCGTACTGTACCGTACTGTACTCACACTAACTGCACACATACTAGTCACTCTAGAAACTTGATCCCTCTTGACTAAATAGAATGATGATAGCTTCGTGTACTACTAGATGTACCCACTATCCCCACTAGATGTACCCCTTCAATGGTAATTCCATGTACTCCTAGCTGATGTCATAGGTGCCGCCTGCTCCTATCTCCACTAGGTGTACCCCTTTAATGATTAATTAATAATGGTAGCTTCGTGTACCCCTAGCTGACTACATAGGTGCCTTCTGCTCCTATCTCCACTAGATGTACCCACTACCCTGCCCCATTCGATCGGCTCCCTAACTCGTAGATACCCGTGCTGGTCCCACAATGGGGTGTATCACTCCTCTAAAGTGGCAACCCAATACAACTTAAGGATGCACGGCTTATACCTACACGATGAAACAACGTCTTACCTACCAGCCCGGGCCCACGCATGCACATGACCCCGTTGGACTTGCGTTGCCACCGCTAACCCATTTTGGCCTCTAACAATCAGGCCCAGTAGGCGTGTCCCGTCCTCGACTTGGGTCGAGCTCACAATGATACTTAATGGGTACTGGACTGAAAAGGGCCCCCACCAAGCTTCCCACATAGGCTTGGTCCCCTCTAATACATCCTACTTAATCCCATGTCCACTTACATGTATAAATTTGGTTAAGTGTTTTCTAAATAAGAGGGAATTTTCTTCTTGTGTTGGTCACAAAATTATAGCATCTAAACGATGGATTTTACAAGAATATCAATCCATATGCAATTTCACCACCACTCCAGATAACTATAACACTACAGGTTTAAACAAAAAAATTATCTTAACACGAGGGACAGTATAATATACATGCTATTACACTAATATGACATCAGATGTATGATCGTGACTGTGAAATAATTTAGCTGTTGAATTTCCAGTATTTCTATGTCACTAAACAGTAAACATTGTACATGCAAACTTATTTGTGGAGTTATAACCATATTACCAAACATGATATTTGATATAAATTTCAAAAATGAAAATACTTTAAACAATTCTAGAACTTTTGTAATCACCAGCGTCACTCCAAAAAGGAAATCGGAGCTTCTTCTCCACTCCTATGGAACTTAAAAGGAAGATCAACATGGTGTATTAAACATTTTAAAGATAAAATGCTAACAAAATACACCATACTGATCTAGACAACTAGCTTCCCCTTACCCAACTACTCATATGAGTCTGTCAATAAAGTTTTTATCGGAACTTTCCAACTCCAAAAAACATCATTCTTTATCTTATTTCAGATGACAAATAAATGTACGATACAGTTAACGAAGCTTCCCACATAATGGGTACTGGACTGAAAAGGGCCCCCACCAAGCTTCCCACATAGGCTTGGTCCCCTCTAATACATCCTACTTAATCCCATGTCCACTTACATGTATAAATTTGGTTAAGTGTTTTCTAATTTAACCTAGTCTCACCCTTTTGTTTAAACGAGATCGAGCCACTTCAAACACCATTTCTCTCCTGGCACTGTGCCACATTCCTCTTCTTCTCCTATTTCTTTTTACTTTCCTTCTCTCTTTTTTCTGTTCTTCTTCATATGCACAGCCGTGCCCTGTGCACGTGTACAACCGACTGACAGGTCGTTCCACCGCTACGACCATCCCCGCATGTGTAACTCCATCACCAGATTTCATCACCAAGTCCAGATCCTCTCCTATATGCTTGCATCAAAATTCGACGCTTCAACCCCCTAGCCTGATCATACGGTTTCGAGTTGACCTATGTATTCGATGGCCCCACTCCGCTCCGACCACTGGAAGATACCCTGCCACCACCGCATCGAAGCCCACCCCTCAGAGCTCCTCCGTACCGAATATCTCTTCACTCGATTCCCCCAATATCACGTAAGACGAGATCAACCACCCTGCTACCAAACACTACCCAAAACCTAAAACTGTGTCGTTCAAATTCCTCAACCATCGGAATCCTCAAAACTTTGCCCATGTCTTCATCTACCTCTAGCGTCACTCCACCAAAAACAGTTTCCCACTTCATCAACCAGAATCCCCGATTTAGATTTTTATAGCCAAAATAGAAAATAAACCGTAACTTGAACAACAATGTATTTAAAGTTATGGTTTTCATTTTAAAAATCATTATCAGCAAGTATAAGTCCATCCGTAAGCCTGAATTTGATAATTAAGTCACCGCTTTTATATTATGTTTCCCTCAGGTTTTCAACACTTAAGTCTAAATTAACTTCATTTTAGATTTTTCCATCTAGACTTACTTGGTAAATTTGCATCAACTACAAACAATATATCCTGGAGCATAAAAGCCTTTGCATTGAGGTATCGTATATGTCTCAGTTTT
Source organism: Allium sativum (assembly GCA_030737875.1). Lineage (NCBI taxonomy): Eukaryota > Viridiplantae > Streptophyta > Magnoliopsida > Asparagales > Amaryllidaceae > Allium > Allium sativum. Next base: position 52,739 of record JASFAX010000287.1, read on the forward strand.
AGGAAAGATTCAAATCGCTATGGTTTAATTTACAAGGATACTATCGTTTATTTCCACTCCTTTATTTAATTTCTTCCAACACTTAGTGACAGATTTTAAATTTGTGAAACCAAGTTATACAAGCATATTTGTCTATACTAATAAGTTGATGATCAAGTCATATCTTGCTAACATCAAATATACAGTCAACGATTATTAACAGAGGAGCTTTACATGAGTTTTACTCACCAAAATAATCCTCTGTTTTACAAATTCAAGCCAATATGTATTAAACATTCCAGTTATTTTCTTTGAACTACTCATCCATGCCTAGTTAACATACTTCGTGTGTATACTGATCTATATACAGTTTAAGGTTCACTGGAACAAACAAAACAAAAACAAGGGAATGTTTACTCACATAAAAGCTTTCCTTTTTCCTGAACTAAGCTTTCTTGAACTCCATTTTTTTGTGAGAGATATGCAGGGGTTTCGAATGTTATTTATAGGGGCATTTTATTATTAAACAATTCACTTTCTTACCTCTTAAGGTATAGGCGCTACAGTATTTACTCCTTAGGCTTGATCCTATTCGATTTCTTATGCATGAAGGAAATATTGTTTAATGAGATATTTCCAAATACTCTTGTCCTTGTTCTATTCTTCTAGAAACACAATCTATCCAAGGCCATACTTCATATATTGCTGCCGATTTGATTCATACATTTTCAGATTTTCTAGCAATATAAAATGGGTTTTGTTGGCTAGATATTTTGCTAAGAAATGATTTAATACAAGCAAGTTGTATGAGGCTTCTTAGGTGATGGTTTATATCTATTTTTAGCCTTACTATTCACGGCTAAATCTCATAAATGATTTTTGACTTGGCTTCTTACTTTGTTTGTTTTCTATATGCATTTCCTCTTGATATTTTTATTGGTCAATTCTTCAAACATGTCATGTGCATGTTCTTTCTATATGTTGAATGGTCGAATGTTTTCTCCTGCATATGTTTGTTTTGTTTTTATATTAAGACACAACTATATATATGCAATCTAGTAGACATATGTTTATACTCGTCTTAGTTTGTTAAGTAATCATATTTTATGATTTAACTAGCTCATTAAATCAATACTTATCGTTAACAAAGACTGGCGAAAAACCGGGACATTACAGTCCACCCCCCTTAAAAGAATTTCGTCCCCGAAATTAAAGAGTCACGCGTTGATTTCAGTTTTAGCTAAAGTCAAATTAATACACATCCGTAACTATTTACCAGATGAATTCCTTATTTAATTTGAATTTTAGTTAACTATTTCTGTAACACCCCATGTCCATTAATGTCACTCACAAAAGGGAATGCATTAACTTCTATGGAGCGTTTTAAGTGAATATAGAACATAAAATCACAACAAGACAGATATGAAATAGTACTTGAAAATTTAAAACTTTATTTATTGCAACGGAAGGTAAATATGTTTGGTTACATCACCAAAACCCAAAGACTAAAGTCAAGTACATAATATCCATCTTGACAAAATCAGAGTGCATAATATAAAAAGCATAATCCCATAAATAGCCATAAAAGAGATAGGTTGAGCTTTACTTCAGCAATCCAAATCCAAGTGCTCCCAAAGAGATCCAAATCAAGCTTCCCACCCTAAGAACCGGGGGAGGGGGGAAGGAAGAAAAGAGGTGGAAACAAAGGGGGTCAGACATAAAGTCTGGCAAGTCCGATAACTCCAACAATATAATTATCAAAGTAACTAGGATAAGACATAAGCTTGGTAAATAAGGAAATGACTGTGAATTAATGGCAAGACCAAGCAACCAAAAATAATAGGATGAGCAAAGATAACGTTAAAGGCGCTTCCTAATCAATATAGGGTAATTACTATACTCTACCGTACTGTACCGTACTGTACTGTACTCACACTAACTACACACATACTAGTCACTCTAGAAACTTGATCCCTCTTGACTAAATAGAATGATGATAGCTTCGTGTACTACTAGATGTACCCACTATCCCCACTAGATGTACCCCTTCAATGGTAATTCCATGTACTCCTAGCTGATGTCATAGGTGCCGCCTGCTCCTATCTCCACTAGGTGTACCCCTTTAATGATTAATTAATAATGGTAGCTTCGTGTACCCCTAGCTGACTACATAGGTGCCTTCTGCTCCTATCTCCACTAGATGTACCCACTACCCTGCCCCATTCGATCGGCTCCCTAACTCGTAGATACCCGTGCTGGTCCCACAATGGGGTGTATCACTCCTCTAAAGTGGCAACCCAATACAACTTAAGGATGCACGGCTTATACCTACACGATGAAACAACGTCTTACCTACCAGCCCGGGCCCACGCATGCACATGACCCCGTTGGACTTGCGTTGCCACCGCTAACCCATTTTGGCCTCTAACAATCAGGCCCAGTAGGCGTGTCCCGTCCTCGACTTGGGTCGAGCTCACAATGATACTTAATGGGTACTGGACTGAAAAGGGCCCCCACCAAGCTTCCCACATAGGCTTGGTCCCCTCTAATACATCCTACTTAATCCCATGTCCACTTACATGTATAAATTTGGTTAAGTGTTTTCTAATTTAACCTAGTCTCACCCTTTTGTTTAATTAACAGGTTGTATTGGTTAAGTCTGTGGGCCTATATGCACAAATATTACCCACCTACCCAAGATTTACTTAACCCTCTCACTGGTTCAGACATATTAATTTACGGTTAAGTTTGTGGGCCTATATGTACTAATATTACCCACCTACCCAAGATTTACTTAACCCACTCATTCCGTATAACCCAGTTTACTTAACCCCCAACTTAAACTTAAGTTCTTACAATCCCTAGGGATCAGATTTGGTTAAGTAGTCCATTTCATTTACCATGTCCATTTTTAATTAATTAATCAATTAATTAAAACCTTTCCCTTCATAGGTGTCAATACCTATTTTATCCAACAATTTGAATTAAATGTCATAATTGTTTATATTCAAATTACTCCATTTTTCTAATCGTATTTCTCATGACATCCTCATGTCACCCACATGTCACCCACTAGATTCCTCATGCCACCCAAGGCACCCACTTATCGCCCTCATGTCCCACTACATATTTACTATGGTTAAGTGTTTCTTAATTTATTACTATCGTAACCCCTGTAGGACCTCTCACATTAGACTAACATTTGTGGCTGCTGGATTTACCGGGCGGGTTCGGGCAGTCTTACACCACAAACGTGCATAACCTCGTGTCCATACAATTGTTACGCATTTAGTTTGGGCCTTTGACCTCTCACATTGGGCTACCATTTGTGGCTGCTGGATTTGCCGGGCGGGTCCGGGCAGTCTTACACCACAAATGAGTCCAACCTCGTGTCTTAGGCAATTAATTATACATCACTAATTTCCCCCAATATTTGAATTACTTTCCCTATTCAAAATACAAATCATTTCCATATTTATTTATGTATAAATATGTCACCTTAATTATGTCCACTATTTATGGTACATAAATTGTACTAATTTACGTCTCAAATTAATTTCATGCCTTTTTAGGCATTTGTGCCAATTCCCAATATTTATTATCCCTATTCAAATTCAAATTAATCTATGTCCATAATTAAACTATGTCCATTACTACACATTAATTTTCCAATTAATGCCTTCATTAAATTTTTCGCCTTTTAAGGCAATTCACCTTAATTAATATCTCAAATTCGTTATATGCCTCATTTACATGCCAAATCACATTTATTAACATAATCAATATTTTCATCCCATATTTGGATTAATTATTCCTAATCAAATATGTTAATAAAATTCCAATTATCTTTATGACCATAATTCACATTAATTATGTCCATATATCACTTTGCCAATTAATATCTCAATTTACATATATGCCTCTTTTAAGGCTATTACATGCCAATTCACATCTATAAACATAATCAATATTTTTCCCATAACCCCCGTGGCGTCCGTTCGCATAGAATATATGATAGACTAAGAAATAGTCTAACACATGAAAAAGGAAAAAACACCACATATTCACATAACATACAAAATAGGCCTAACTTGCATATGAGAATTTACCACATAACTTGCATAAAATCATAGATCTAAACATAGGCCTAAAAGGTATGAACCTGCATGTTATGAATAAGATTTTCATCACAAAATTTACATAGGCAATAACCAAAAACTTGCATAACATGATTCATATTCCAAACTCATATTTTTATATAAACTTGCATATGTGATTTATGCAACATAACAATGGTGTAAATTTACCTCTAAACATATAAACTAGCATGTAAAGATTTAGCATATAACTCATACATGTCATAGCCTAACTTTTGATCTAAAATAGATGTCATAATCTTTACTAACTTGCATGTGATTTATGTCTAAATCAACATCTAAACTTGCATACATACATATGATCTATCATATGAATCAACATAACCAAACTAGCATTTAAACAACATGATGATTTGATTATATATAAGCCAATCATAGAGTTACAACATAGATCATAACTTTACAACATGTATGATAACATCACAATTTAACAACATAATCATATCATACGGTCAATAATTCACATCATATCCATATAATCCACAATTATATCTAATCTTACTTAATTTAATAATTATCTTGATTAGAGAAATCGAACTTGCCTTTCGTGGTTAAAGAATTATGAACAATTGATCAAACTTGATGCAGAATTGTTGTAGCGACGTTAGTTGATTCGTTGTTGAAGCTCTAAGCTTGAATTAGGTTGAATTGATTAGCTATCTTCCTCTTTAGTTGGCGGCGGCTACACTGAGTTCCATGGCGACGGCATAACGGCTTTGGTTTCAATTTTTAATTAGGTCTAGGGTTAGCATTAGGATGTATTTATAGGTGTAGGAAGTTATTTAGGACCATTAGATTAACCCTGAACCATGAGAACCAACCAAATGCAAAATCTGCATTTGAGCGAATCGGCCCACAGGTTGACAGCCAAACACCCTGGATTTACCCCTAGTCGACCCAGCAGGGCTCGGGTCGACCTCAAAAGATGGGCAGGTTCGGTCATTCCCCCCTCCCAATTCGTTGTTTTGAACTTTTTCGCATATTTATTTATTTAATTTTTAATTTTTATATATATCAATATATTTATATATATTTCTCTGCGCAACCCATTTCACTTAATTCTTTTCTAAAAATTAAGTATACTTTAATTTGTGAATTTCACTTAATTCTCTGCGCAACCCATTTCACTCAATATATATATATATATATCAATATATCATTATATATCAATATATAGATCATTCACCAATCCAATCCACTTAACGTTAAACCAATCCCCAGCGTAATACTTCATCCTCCCCTCCACCATAGAATACTACACCCTAAAAAAAACATTAGCTCAACGTTCTTCCTTCGTTTAAACATAGTCTCATCCTTTATAGCCCACTAGTCTTTTTTTCCTTTTTACGGTTCAAAAATATTCCTACACAGTTCCATAGCCATTTCAATTTTCAACATTTAAACTGATCGAAGAATTCTTCAATTAATTAAATATAACTAATTAAATTACCCCTTACCTTACCTTACTATAGGATAATCATTCTTCCTCTCTGTAAATGAATTCGAAACCTACTGTCACTTGTTCCATCATTGCCATCAGCTTCAGCTACCCATTCTCTTCCCACGTTTTTCAAAACATTTTGAAACTGTTCCTCCGCAATTCAACACCAGCGCGAGACCACCTATTATTGTCCCATCATCGAAAGAAAGAAAAAATAGTCCGAACCTCTTTGTACTCCTTCAGTACGAGCTTATGATCCTTCCTCATTAACCATCACCATGAATAAATACTAACTCCTTGTAGCCTTCCCCAAAGCCGCATAGCCTTGAACCCCATTTCTCATCTACCATCAATGATTATCCAAAATGATTACACCAATCCACTTGATTACCGGTCTTCACTCCCCCATAACTTACTCAACGACTCCTCAAGAAAGAGAACCCGACCTCCTTAAGTTGGGACTGATTTCCAAAAGCACTCCATTACCGAAAACCCATCAACAGGCTCCAATCTCGTCATGCTCTTTCCCCGTCACATCGCCTGAACTCCGCTGATGCTTCCCCAGGCGCATCTCCTCCAAGCAAACTCACCTCGACCAATACGGTCATTCCGATCATTCCCCCAGAATGCCATAGATCTAGCTGAAAGAAGATAGTTTAAGACCCCTTTTCACCACTTCAGCCCGACGGAACAACGACCTCTACCACTGGAACTTCACAGCCTTCAAGTCGAACTCCTCGCTGCCGCGCAAGTCCATTTCATCTCATTGGTTAATTTTTGATACTCAAGGGTTATCTCGAGTTGTATAAAACTGGTAAAAGATGGAAGCTTATGCTGGAAGAAATCCAACGGATTCGAAATCACAAGGTTTCACTGATTATTTGATTTTTAAACAAATTTTGAAGAGGAATTTTCTTTTCGTGATTTATTGCAAAGAATAGAAGAGGAAAGCCACTGAAGAAAATTGGGGAATTAGGGATCGTGGGTCTGATTTAAAATGTTAATTAACTTGGCCCGCACGGTTTTAAACTTGGCAGGCACGGTGGATTCAGAAATTTGGCAAGCACGCAGTTTAACGACTTGGGAGGCACGGTATTAAACAGTTTGGCAAGCACGCTTCTGAATAATTTGGTTGAACATGCTTCTGAAAAGTTTTGGAGATCATTCGTTTTTTTAGCTTGTTGGGTAAGCTAGAAATTTTATTTGTTAATTTTAATTTAAGTTTATGTGGTACCGACTACAAAGAATTTCATTAATTTGCCGACTATTACTGACAAAAATAAAAATACCACTATGCTGAGCAACGCGGTACGATTACAGAAATATAGTAAAACAGACAAACTAATCAATTTTGTGAAGTTCCAGAAAAGCTGATATAAGGTGTAAAATACTTCAAATAAAAAGTTGCATATTTAATTAATTAAAAATTACAGTAAAATTTTAAAATTAAATTATAACTATGCCTCAAAAGAATCTTGTCCAAATTCATAACCAATCTCAAGTTATATTAACTAAACTGTTATGGCGTATACACGACTCCATAGCGACTATTTCTAAATTTGATTTGGACATAACTTTTTATTTCTGCTATGAAATCTAGATTTTTCACATTCATGGGAAAGGTATTTTCAAAAAGATTCAAATATTTCTTGTTTCGCTAAAATCCGATTTATTTTGAATCCTGTATATCTAATTGAAGTTCAAATGCCAAATCGCGAACTACCGCGCCGTTATGAGCTCAATTTTAAAAATAATTATAATTTATACGTTTAAATATCATTTTACTAAATAAATTCCTTATAAATTCCTATATATAATTCAAATAAAATATTTAAACCAAAATAAATATTTAGAATTCAACGGCTAAAATCCGGGTCGTTACATTCCTTTGCCCTTAAAATAATTTCGTCCTCGAAATTGCTAAGGAAGGAAAAGATGCTACATATCCTATTGACTAGGTCCAAAATTCCTTTTTGTTCAATTCTTAACTTCAGTTTTACTGGACCGATTTATTTTAATATTAATATTAGTTTATTCTTATTAACGAAAATTTTCAAAAATTCTGAAAATTTTCTAACGCCTTAAATTTTGAAAAATTTCGATAGCATCTCCTCTGCACGGCTCAATTGGTACAATCACAACTCGCCTTTCTAGGCCTTCTCCAATCCAAAAGAAAATCAAAAAGCCAAGTGGCTTGCCCCATAGGCTCATAAAATCATCAAACCCAAGTAAAATTGTAAACATGTACCTTTTTGTCAGGCATAATTCTATCTCTTACATTTGCTTCCATACAATATCTACTCAGCATACATATATCCACTTCCAATTGGTTTCAAACCAATCCAATTTCCCGTTATTTTTACTCTCTAATCAACTTCTGATTAGTTCACCTCCATTCTATCAATTCAAATTTGATTTCTATTTCAAAACCAATTTACTTATCCTGCTTGGGTTCAAATTCATCACCCTTGTTTCCAATTTACCACATCCAATATATATAATCAACTTGCTTATTCATATGTCGAATTCATCTTAATAATTCATATCCTTCTTTTCTCTATATTTCACCCACGATTATATCTAATCGAATTGAGTTTCTTTTAACTTAACTCAAGGTGAATTTTACTTTATTTTGTTCACTTCCACCTTTTAAATCTATTTACCTTCATAAGTTAGATCTAAATTCAGAATTTAAATTCCCTGGTTTTATTTCAAAATCAGTTTGAAATCAACTATATTTATACACAAATTTATAATTAACTCAATTCAAGACATTTGAATTTCTAAATCATCATTTCCTTTTCAAACAAAATTTTTCATTCTCAAATTACTATGGTAGCAATCCATCACTCAGAAACTTGAAAATGAATACCGGTAATGTCGCGACCCATTATCAGAATTATTTTCTCGCCACTGAAGTGATTTCAAAGCTTAATTCCTTTTAAAATCCATTTAAAACATTTCTAATTCAAAAATCCCTTTAAAACAATGTTATATTACCTTTGAAATACTTCAAGAAATATTTTCTAAATACCCGAGATTTAAATCCACAATTCTGATTTAAACAAAATCTTGGTTTATCTCCTTTGCATACATTATCCATACACAAATTATATAACCATTTCAATATTTCAGAATTCCATTTGATTGTATTAACAATCAACACCTTCTTATATAATAATCCAGAAATTATTCTTTTTATATCAAAATAATTTTGGGTAAAATTATCTCATTTACCCATTTTTAAAACAATACTGTATCGATTTGCTTTGTTCGAGGGTTTAGAAACACCTATCGATACAGTTGTACATCCTGTATCAACTAGAATTCATGAACCACTCAACAAATCAGTCAACACAATATAAAACAATTTTTATATCAAATCTACAAATACTCGCTCATATATATACACTCATACTCAATCTAGGGTGTTACTAACCCCATCTCTATTGAGTCACACCACAGAGCTAAGGTTATCACCCAACCTACAGCTCTGATACCAAATGAAACGACCCGAATTTCCATACTCTTTGGGTCAACTAATAACGTCACACGTCCAACCCAAATTGCACAGAAATACGAATCATTATTAGAAAGAAGTTAGAGGATGAGAAATAGAAAGAAAGAAATATTAGAATAGAAGAAAACGAAGATCACAAACTCACAGCGGAACGAATAAAATATGTTAGATAACATAAATTTTGAAATACAAATCAATAACTTTATATACATACCATTATCAGAGCACAACGGTTATCCCTGGAACAGTTATAAACACCTGTTTCTAGATACAACATAGTACACAGTAGAAAATATGATAGTTTATAGCTAACTAGTGAAGCCTCCTACTTCAAGCTTCTCCGAAGTGAATATGTAAAATCCCGACTACTTAACTGCCCGTACAAATTTGGGCACCCAAGAGTTTAGGGAAAACAAAACAAAATAAACTCTGGGTCAGTCATGGGACTGGTGTGAGTAAACTCCAACCATTGGTTTAACTTTCAAAATCCTTTTCAAAAGAAATGATAATCATAAGACCGATCCACACATAAACACGGACGGTTTTTTCCTTACAATAACCAAAATATTTTTTATATCAAATCCAGTGATATTATAATAATGTCTACATCAAATAAATAGAATCTAGCAGAACGCTTGCATCTCACGCTCCATATATAATATAAAATCAAAAACCATAGGGCGCTTATTGGAGATTGGATTTCCAACATGACAAGGTATGGGACCACCTGCCGATAGTGTATCGCTAGAGACGAATGCACTGGGTTCAACAAGAACGACTTGCAGCCCGGCCCACACATGACCGACCACTCATTTCGCTTGAGTGTATCGAATGTATATCACCAACGGTTGGGATCAGCAATCATTTCCCTGAAAGGGACAACATCGATAGATTTAAGAAGCAAATAGAATTTCTCTAGATAGATGATTATACATCCTAATGGGTGCGACCCACATAGCCATGCTGCCTGCCCGACTTTTTGTCAATTCCCGGTTGTGAGGCTTGAGGTTTAAATTATCTTCCAGAACATCTGGCCACCGTTCACTTTGAATGCCACATCATCATACCCGCCAAATCACAAATTGATTTCTCCAATACCACGGGTATAAAGCTAAGAGAAACAAATTCCTCCGCCACCAAACATAAGTACGTTTGAAGAGATCAACTTACGCGATCTGTTAGATATACTCTGTCATACATTCGTCCATTCACGTTGTCCTGGGGCTGGATAAACCGAAGGCACTATCCCGTAAACAGGATAGCCCTTGCATAACTCCGTCTTCAATTATCTTCATCATATTTGATCGCAACGCTAACGCCCATATAGAGTGGTTTCCAGATAATGAATCTGATCCCGGTCTCTCCGTATTGACGACGAAAAATGGTCAAAAATTTCGATAGTCGGTGATTTAACTATCAAAGAAAAATAAGTGTACAACCAGTGATCTTATTCCCAGGTAGGAATTCGATCGATCAATCATCAATCAACATTGGCCCCTTCAAATTAACTCCTTATTATATTATCATTTCAAAAATCCATTTCCCATCTTTCGTATTCTTTCAAATCTCAATCTCGATTCTTAGAAGACATTCCCAACGTCATCATTCCTTCATTTGAGAAGATATCTCTTATTCCAATTTGAAACCATTTCCATATATTCATATATTCTTTTACTAATCTGATCCCTAACCACTCTTCACTACCGAACCTTAACCACTCCTTAGTTAGTTATGAAGTCAATCAAGTTGGGGTATAATTACCTCTCAGACCTTAACTGAACAACATTCTCAACTTTGAAACAGTCAAAGCTCACCACTTCAAACAAACCATCGCTTACGCGACTTTCGGATTTAATCTAAGAACACACTTCCTTTACAGAAAAATGTTGACTATAATGGTAGCGTTATAATCGCTATTTCCAAGTATTTGATTTATAAAATATTGCTTTTAACAACAGCGTTACAATCGCTGTCTAGAGTTATAGAACATTTATTAAAGCAATAGCGTTAAGATTGCTGTTAAAACAGTTATTATAAAGGCAACGTTAAAATTTCTATTTAGAATTTTCAAACCATATATTTAACAATAGCGTTAAAATCGCTGTTTAGAATTTACAAACCATCCGAGTTTATATAACGTTATCACACTTCATTTCACATTCTAGATTTTGGAATAAAACTCATCATTTTCATTTTAAATGATTATCCATTTCCTTTCCTTATTCAAATTCCTATTTGGTTTCATATTCCCAATCTAAATTCCTTTTAGATATCTCGTTTGCAAAATATTTGCTTTAACCCATACACTTTAAATCGTGCATAACACTTCTTTTTATAACATCAGTTCATTTGACTTCATTCCTTTGGATAATATTTTAAAAATTCATTTTTTTCCTTTATTAACTTCTAATGGTAGAACCATCTACAGAAATTGTTTTTATTATATCCCTTTTATAATCTCATTTAGAATTTCAGTTATAACTGCTAAGTGCTAAACAAATTTTAAATATTAGTTTCAAACCCATTTCGACTTTCTATATAAATCCAATCTTGAATTTATATTTCAATGAATCTAATGATAAATAATTCAATTATTATATATTCTCATTCATACACAAATCCTTTATTTATTCATTTGAAACAGATTTTCTATTTCCAATTCTATCAAAATTTAAATTTCTATTTTTGAAAATAAATTCCCTTTTCTATATTCGAAAATATATATGGTAATTAAATACCAAATCCTAGGGCCAATATAATTTAAACACAACATACTCGATCACCAGTTATATATCACATCAAATAACACAACCAATAATAAAAATGTTGAGGGATCCAGTTGGATCCCTCCAACCTGTTTCCCTGCATCCACAGATGTTAATCAACATCAATAATATTATTTCACATCAATATGAAATATCAGAACTAATAATCGATCAACGATGTAATCATATCAACCATTTCAACCATTTCAACCAATTTTATTAACTATTCAGCCAATCAACCATTGTACAGCATAAAATTAATATAAATAAATTTAAAACTCATTTATATAAAAATACAAATGAGTCAAAGTTAGTGAGTTTACTTACCCCTTTTTGCAGTTGACGGTTCTGCTTTTGTTTTCGTTTTAAATCAAACAACGTTTGATTTTACTATGAAATTCCAGTAGCTTTATTTTCAACCACGTCAATTCCACGATATAAATCTCGTTGCTACGGTTCCAACATGACCGATCTGGTTCAATTCTATTCACGTTTACAATAGTTATAATGATTTCAATCTTTGTTTAAATTAAAATAAATATTGTCACTAAACTTATAATTACCGTAAGTACCGGTTATAAGCCATGATTAAGGATTTACTTTTGTTCTTTCTCCGATTCAGGCTCGAGCCCACGCCTTCGCTCACCATCAAATCTTGTTTGGTTGATCAGCTCCACTCGCATCCTTTAGTGCAGTAAGATTTTAAACTTCTGTTGCAATTTCTAGTTCAGTGTCAGTTTTAATTTAGCTGATACTTCTGGTGATGTTAGTAGTTCTAGGGGTCTTGAATCATTTTTAACCACCTTCACCATTTGTGTCTTGAGTCAGATCCACATCGTCTTTTGTACAAGAGTAAATTCCATTCATTTTCCTCTCAGTATTATCAACATAACGGGTATGAAAGCTCTTAGATCATTCACCAATCCAATCCACTTAACGTTAAACCAATCCCCAGCGTAATACTTCGTCTTCCCCTCCACCATAGAATACTGCACCCTAAAAAAAACATTAGCTCAACGTTCTTCCTTCGTTTAAACACAGTCTCATCCTTTATAGCCTACTAGTCTTTTTTTTCCTTTTTACGGTTCAAAAATATTTTTGCACAGTTCCATAGCCATTTCAATTTTCAACATTTAAACTGATCGAAGAATTCTTCACTTAATTAAATATAACTAATTAACTTACCTCTTACCTTACCTTAATATAGGATAATAATTCTTCCTCTCTGTAAATGAATTCGAAACCTGCTATCACTTATTTCATCATTGCCATCAGCTTCAGCTACCCATTCTCCTCCCATGTTTTTCAAAACATTTTGAAACTGTTCCTCCACAATTCAACACCAGCGCGAGACCACTATAATTGTCCCATCATCAAAAGAAAAAAATAGTCCGAACCTCTTTGTACTCCTTCAGTACGAGCTTCTGATCCTTCCTCCTTAACCATCACCATGAATAAATACTAACTCCTTGTAGCCTTCCCCAAAGCCGCATAGCCTTGAATCCCACTTTCTCATCTACCATCAATGATTATCTAAACTGATTACACCAATCCACTTGATTACCGGTCTTCACTCCCCAACAACTTACTCAACGACTCCTCAAGAAAGAGAACCCGACCTCCTTAAGTTGGGACTGAATTCCAAATGCACTCCATTACAGAAAACCTATCAACAGACTCCACTCTCGTCATGCTCTTTCCCCGTCACATCGCCTGAACTCCGCCGATGCTTGCCCAGTTGCATCTCCTCCTAGCAAACTCACCTCGACCTATACGGTCATTCCGATCATTCCCCCAAAATGCCATAGATCTAGCTGAAAGAAGATAGTTTAAGACCCCTTTTCACCACTTCAGCCCGGCGGAACAACGACCTCTACCACCGGAAGTTCACAGCCTTCAAGTCGAACTCCTCACTGCCGCGCAAGTCCATTTCATCTCATTGGTTAATTTTTGATACTCAAGGGTTATCTCGAGTTGTATAAAACTGGTAAAAGATGGAAGCTTATGCTGGAAGAAATCCAACGGATTCGAAATCACAAGGTTTCACTGATTATTTGATTTTTAAACAAATTTTGAAGAGGAATTTTCTTTTCGTGATTTATTGCAAAGAATAGAAGAGGAAAGCCACTGAAGAAAACTAGGGAATTAGTGAGACGACCCCAAACCCCGTACTGACGGCGGCAAGGGTAATCCGTGGAATATAACACAGAAACAGATAATAGCAGAACAGAATAATTAAATACACCAGATAATGAACAGTAGAATATATTGGATATACGTAATCATCATAGTTACACAGTATACAGGATCTTACTTAGTACAAATACAGTTCAGCTATACATAAATGTCTACAGCGGAAATAAACAAAATATGTACAATAGGAGCTAAACAGCATAAAAAGAGATAAATGATAGAATCCATCTTCAGCTCCAGCTATCCAGATAAAGCCTGCTAAACCTGAATACAAGGCTGCCCGTGTAGAAAAAGGGGCACCCGAGTTTGAAAGTGAAACAAACTACGAGTCAGTCATGGGACTGGTATGAGAAAACTACTCAACACATATATAATATGGCCAATCACAGGACCACGCCACTTTCGTGGAACGGGTTTACTCCATTGGATTGCCAGTGCTTTAAAACAAACTTTTCTTTTAAACAACGCAATGTATTTTATAAAAATGAAGCCATTATAAAACTCAGTTCCCATCACACAATGCAACGCAAACCGGAGGATAGAGTTTTACCTTATAGTGGCCAAAATATGCTTGATACGAATAAAACAAAGGCAATTGATATTATTGCTAGTGTTTATATGTTTTGAAAACAATTTCAAATCATAACTATCAATCATAGACGACATGGGTACCATATATCAGGTCGCCATATATATATACAATCAAAACCGCACGATGTCATATTTGGAAATTGGATTTCCGTCATGAACCAAGGCAAAAGATAGTCCTTACCGAATTCGAGACTGCCTAGCCCGAGCCTCAGGCAAGTACTCTGTCAAGCCTTAGAATCGTCAGGGCCGGTCCACCGATGTGGATTAAAATGCCTGAACCATGCGTTTCCCCGCCCTTTGGGGCGTAAGTGAGCCAACGAATGACTCCATCGGACCCGGATCGTCCGATCTAACCGAGGCGCCTCGCAAAAGCAACAACCACACATGTGAAAAGTATATAAATGTCAGGGCTGGTAGGTCACTGACACCACCCTAGCTAGGAAGAAACGCATGCCCTCCCTGAGGTCCTTCTCCCGCTTCTGGTTCATACCGGGGTGTGAGGCTCGCGAATTCACGTTATACACAAAGCTATGCCACACAGGCGGCACTTTGATCATCACCACAAGACTTTGCTTTTCAACAGAAGCCCTGTTCATTTGCCGCTTAGGCATGCCACACTAGCAATTCATGCCATGCGACTGGTGTCCATCGGTATACAACCTCTGAGCTCGTGCGTCTCAGAGAAGGGCGTTAAGCAAAAGAATAAATTCTCCGCCGCCAAACAGATGTATATTTAACAGAGATCAATCAACACAGAATAAACTCTAATGTCAGACACACAGTCCATTTACAAGTCCGTTCTGGGTCTGAACGAAACCGGAGGCACTAAGTACCTCGCAAACCCATCGATCACCACGTATGTCGGGACGATCACCACCCATTATCCATATTTCGGGATGCCTCCCAATCAGCACCTCGGTTACCATCCAAACGAGGCGAAGATCTCCGGTCTTCGACCACCGTCTTCCTCTTCGACTTTCAATCATCGGTCAATTATTTGAAATGAGAATTAACTCGGCCTTTTCAAATAATTCACATATATTTAGAATTTCAAATCAATTTATTTCAATGGTTAAATCATTCGACAACACCAATTTTGTTCTTTAATGTAATTTTCACACCAAACACATTCAACCATCAAATACCACATAAATCGAGCAAATTCAGTTTATTTCCATTCCATATCGTTTATGATATTTTATAACAATTTATCGCTATTTTTATTTATTTTAAAATAGCCAATTTAGTCAAAACGACGCTTCGGGCCATAACGCGGCCGTGGCGCTGTTTTTCTTCAGATTTGGTTTACACATATCTGAAAATCTAACCGTTGGATCTTCACAATATTTACATCATTAGAAAGGTCTTTTCAAAACGAATCCAACGGTTCCAGTTTCGGGAAAATCCGACGGTCGGATCTCCCGGTACAATCTTTTGAAGTTTCGATTACAAAATACAAACTGCAGCGTCGTTATTCGATTAAATATAATTATATTTATATATATATATTTATATAAATATAATCGTTTTTGGCACTGTTTTTCTTCAGATTTGAATTAAACATTGCAGACAATCCAACCGTTGGATTGTTACAAAGTTGATGCCGTTGGAAAGATATTTCCAAGGCGAACCCAACGGTTGCGGTTTCGGGAAAATCCAACGGTCGGATTTCCCGCTCTAGTTGTTAGAAGTCACGGCTTCAAAACATGAACTGCACGGCCACGTTTCGTTTTAATTTTATTTATATTTATATATATATATAAATATAGTTTTTTCAACAATTTCAATATCGTTTTCACTTCAAATATTTCACTAACGCCTTTAAATTTCGGAAAAAATCGCCATAACCTCCTTTGTACGGGAGGGGCTGGGAAAATTCCCAAATAGCCACACGGGCGTCTCATGTCAAAAAGAAAAAGAAAAAGCCAAGCGGCTAGCCAACAGGCTCATAAAATCATCACCCAAACAAAACAGTAAATGTGTACCTATTTGTCGGGCACAAAATTTTTATTCCTCTTCTCTAGCCCCTTTGCTATAACCTGTTCAATAAATATGCATGTACATATATACAGTTCTTATCATTTATCATTTTCCATTCAAATTCATATTTGATTCCATTTGGTTTAAAAACACCATTATTTTATATAGTCTATATAGATGATAAAAAGGTGATTTTTATTGTAAAACAATTTATTTTAAAACAAGGTCATTTTACATAGTTCATATAGATGATAAAAAGCTGATTTTTATTATAAAACAATTTATTTCAAAATAGGAATACCATCCAACACATGAATTTTTAATCAACGAATGAATATCGATTCAATACATGAAGGTTTTCTATAGTTTCTATATATAGATAAAAATGTGATTTTTTTAATTTAAAACACGAATACCATTCAACACATGAATTTCTAATCAACGAATGAATATCGATTCAACACATGAAGGTTTTCTATAGTTTCTATATATAGATAAAAATGTGATTTTTTATATTTAAAACAAGAATACCATTCAACACATGAATTTCTAATCAACGAATGAATATCGATTCAACACATGAAGGTTTTCCATTCAACGAATAAATATAGTTTCAGCAAATGAAAATAATTCAAACACATGAATATTATTCAAAATTTCGGCAGCATAACGGCAGGGTAGTTAAAACCGGGACCGTCCCTAGTACGGCTCCTCGCTCTACCTTAAAACCTCGCAGTTTTTGACAATGGGGATCATGCATCTAGTTCGCATGCAGGCAGCATGTATATATTTATTTCATTTCCACAAACTAATCATATGTGGTTTCAACCAAATATTTCTCAACCACAAATGGGTATTTTTCAACCACAATCAATCAATATCAACCACAAACAATCCCAAACAACCATTCGCTATCAATCAATTTTCACACCAATCACAACCAATAAATATCGTCCATGGTTTGTGGACGAGGGGCGTATATATATAAATATATATATGTATTTATATTTATATAGCAATTCACTTCTATTTCAACATATATATAATTTTTACAACGCATGTATAACTTATACATCGAACGTACGACTTATACAACGCTTATGTATGAGGTGTACAATGCTTATATAGCTCATACATCGAATATATAATTTATACATCGTCATTTCCGTATCGTTTATAAATTAGAAATCTCACTTTGGGTTCCACTCCACCAAAAATAGCAGAAGGCTCAGAAAAATATGCGGTCTCTTCTAAAATGTAGAAGACATCCTCACGATCACGATGTTTCCTGTTTCATCGAATTTCGTTAACGAACGAAAAAGATATGATTTTTCGAAGTTTGCAACACTTTAAAACTGTTGAAATCAGTTTAAAATAGATTAGCCGTATACCTGTTTTTTTCTTCGAAATTAGGTTTTCGATTTTTGTCGAATCCGTGAATCGTGGTGAAGATCAGAGGGTGCGACGTGGAAGAGGGGGGCATGGCGCTCCTGGCGATGGTCGGGGCTTCAGATCCGATCGCCTCTGGCGATCTCGGCGTCGACTGGAAGTCGACGACTTTGGAGGCGTCGTTCTCGACGCTGGCGAAGGGAGAGAGGGTGGGGATTGGTCGGATTTGTAGCGGGGGAGGAGGCGGATCGGGTTTGGGTGGTGGCGGCGGCTCTGGTGGCCTGTACCGGCGGCGATGTGGCCTGGAAGGCTCGAACGACGAGAATCGTCGGTCGTTGAAGAGAAAAGGGGTTTTTCGTTTTTTTTTTAAAATAATGAATGGAATTTCGT
>JASFAX010002781.1:0-44701 GCA_030737875.1 Allium sativum
ATTTGTGTTGATGCAAACTACGTGCGATGGGGTTACGTTATGGGTAAACTTAAATGACATGAAACATGACTTGAAAACATGACATGTGATTATACTTGAAAACATGAACGTGGACATGACATGTAGAAAACATGAAAGTGGCAAACTCGAGGTTGGGTTGAGTTTGTAGCATAAATCTACCCGGAACCGACCGGCTTAACTAGTGGCTACAAACAATAGGACCCAATGTAAGTAGTTGGTCATATTGCACTTAAAACCCGAGGTTAGACTAGGTTGTGGTGTAAAGCTACCCGGACCCGCTCGGCTTAACTAGTAACCACAACAAAGTCTAATGTGAGAGGTTGGGGTGCATTAAGTTAATTAATGCCACATGGTAGGGTTAAGTCATGGACCACTTGAATACTTAACCAATTAAACACGATGGGTTGGTAGGGTTAAGTCATGGACTACTTAAATACTTAACCAATTAAACACGATGTATTGATAGGGTCAAGTCTTGAACTGCTTGGATACACTTGACCAACTCAATACATGGTTTGGATAGGGTTAACCACACTTAACCCGCTTGAAATCCTAGTTACGTGGTCCTTTTCAGCAGTAACCCACTAGGGAGTATCATGTATACTCTGGACTAGGCTAGGGTGTGGCACGATTACTAGACTGATTGTAAGAGACCAAAAGAGACGGCTGAATGGTGCACCGGTAGTTCAGGCGTACCATGGTCGTGCACATTAAGTCCGGAGTCGAACATGGGCACCAGTAGGTTTAGACTGTGCCTGCTTGATTTGTGTCTGTGGTTTACACCTTAGGGATGGATACACCCTAGGGTGGACCTTGCACAGTTAACTACATTCCATGATTAAGCCATATGACACCGATACACGACGAGTTAGGCTTATAGGGAGCCGATCGACTAGACCGAGTAGTTGGACCTTGATTTAGGTCATGTCATGAGTTTGGGCCTATTGGGCCAAGGGATCATTTCTTGTTTATACTTGACATGGGTTGGAATACTAGTACACACTTGGTGCAACTTAACCTTGTATATGCGATGCCACACTTGATCTATCTTGTTAATTTTTCGCCGTGCCAGTTATCATCCTATGTTTCATCTCTGTTTTACATGTCCAGTAAACTTTATTAGTTTTTATACTAATAGTAGGTAGGACTTTCCTGTCTTTTTGACTGACCCGTTTTCTTTTGCCTCTTTTCTTCCGTTCCCCCCTAGGTTCTCAGGGTGGGAACACTAGCACCTAGCTTGGATCTTTAGCTTGCTTACTGGATAGCTCATGTACGGTTTGGACTTGAGCTCGCTATGGCTTTACCACGTCTACTTAGGGGATAGTTTACTTTATGTTATTTCCAGTTCTCAGTTTATGTTCTAGACTTGTAGTAGTTGGAAAATAATGACTAAGTAATTTGATATAACTTGACTATGGTTTTGAAATAGTAGTTTTATTCGCTGCTTTATTTACTTTGTTTTACTTATATGTTCTGTCTTGTGATATCTTTATGCATGTTTACCTTGCCCAACACCCCTCCAAAGCCAGTGTACTTGCAAGAGTGACCCTGGCGGAGGTGGGGTGTTACATTTGGTAACAGAGCATAAGGTTTACGAGATTGAACAAAAGGCTTTTTAAACTTACCTTTTGAAAAACTATTTTCAAAACCAATTAAGTATTTTCCAAGAAAAGTCTAGTTTATTTTAAAAGGCTATTCCCCAAAAGCCATTAGCACTATCCTTTGTTTCCTCATTCTGAATCTATCTTTTTCTTCGTTTCAGTATAGCTGATAATTTTGCCATTCTGGAGGGCGTACCTGTACCTATTTGGTTTAGAAGGTACATGGAGGCAAGGGCGAAGGAAGCCGGCCCCGCGAACATTCCTCCTCCTTTCCCCGTGGCTAACATTCCTCCTCCTCCCGTAGCTGAGGTTCCTCCTCCTCCTCAGCATCCACAAGCGGATTTCGCGAAGATTTGCAAGGACTTTAAGGCGATGGGTGGCAAGAATTTTTTTGGGATGGAGACTTTTGTTGAGGCAAGAAACTGGTTAAAGGAAACAGAAGACCTCTTTGCTATCTTTGATATAGAAGACCGTAGGAAAGTCCTGTTGGCGGTATGGCTGTTGAAAGGGGAAGCTGCATATAGGTGGGTAGTCACCACCACTACTAGGCCAATCCAGACTTGGGATGACTTTAGGAGAAGGTATGGACCGAGGTTTCTACCATCGACAGAAGAGAACCTTCAGATGGAGAGGTTCCTATCACTAAAGCAAGGGGACATGACCATTAGGGAATACGTGGATAAGTTTAATCAGCTTGCTCGGTTCGGTTTAGACTTGGTTAACACAACTCAGAAGAAGGCCCTACACTTTGCTCTAGGATTGAACGAGTCATTGCACGGTTTGGCCATGTCTCACATACCCATGGGGGCGACCTTCGAGAGTTTGGTAAATATGGCCCTGCTTTAAGAGGAAGACAAGAGTGGAAAGAAGGAGGTCAAGGAAAATGAGTCTCAAGGCAAGAAGGAAGATTCCGAGAAAGGAGACAAGAACAACAAGAAGGGAAACAAGGCCAACAACAACAAGGCAAAGGACACAAGAAAGTGCAACTTCTGTAGGATCACTGGGCACATAGTCAAAGACTGTAGGAAGAAGAAGAGGAAGTTGGAAAAATGCTTTCATTGTGGAGAGTCTGGACACTATAGCAAGGATTGCCCGAAAAAAAAGGGGACAAGGGAAAAGGCAAATTCAGCGAGCAAGACCTTCTGGAGGGCAAGTGCATACTCTCAACATCGCTCCAGTTCTTGATCGAGGTAGTATTTCTGTAGAAAACCTTGTTTACATTTCTGATTATCCTGTTTGCACCTTATTTGATTCTGGCGCATCGCATAGTTTTATTTCTTCTGATCTTGTTGAAAGTTTGCACCTAAGTACTAGTCTATTTGAGGATCCTGTTAGTGTTTCAAATTCAATTGGGGGTTCCGCCCATCTATCTATGATTTGTATGGATTTGAGGATTTCTATCTTGACCGTAGAATTCACATGTAATGCTTATGTTCTCGGGTTCATGGGATACGGGTCGATTTTGGGCATGGATTGGATGTCCAGTTATGGAGCCATTCTTGATTGTGAGCATAGGGTAGTGAGGCTTATGACTCGCCTTGGCAATACCCTAGAGCTTTCTTGTAACCCTCTGGATCCTGTCATGTTATGTTATCTTGAATCCCTTGACTCGTCTATTGACAATCTTCAATCTGTGAGGGTGGTCCGAGAATATCCTGATGTTTTTGATGAGGTTAAGGGGTTACCCCCTAAGCGAGAGATAGATTTCCGCATTTATCTTGTTGGTAATGCCAGGCCAGTTTCATTGCCCGTTAGGCACATGGCCCCGCGCGAAAGAAGAGAGCTCAGCAAGCAAATCAAGGAGTTGCTTGAGAAAAATTTCATTAGGCGAAGCATTTTAGAATGAGGTGCTCCAGTGGTATTCGCTACTAAGGCGGATAGTCCATTCCGCTTAAGCATGGGTTATAGAAATCGCCCTAGTAAGTACATTTGGCAACGTGGATTGGCATTTGTTTTCAAGAGATAATTCTTCTGCGTGGAATACCGTATAGTATGTAAACGAGATCCAGGATTCACTAACGAATTTTGTAAAGCTTGCATGAAACCATGAGCACGCAGTTATGTGGAAGCCAAGTATTTTAGGAAAAGAATAAGTGGAAGTGGAACGAGAGGCAACAGTGAAATGAGTTCTAACTCATATTTTGGAAATAAGAATTAAGAGCTACGAAATTGTGAAGTTAAAAGACGGTCAAGGCACGATAGGATTAAGCTCAAGGAAATGCGGCTTAGAAGACTAGATACGCGCATTATATCTCTTTCTAAGAGTATATCCTTGATCCCTATTATTCTGTAGAGCTTACTCGCATGCTATCTTTTAAGTATATCCTCTCGGACCTATTCTCAATCTTAGTTCTGTCGCAAACCCCATAAGGAGTATGACTCGACTGTTTGTGATATATAGTTGGGGTGAAGATGTCCGTCAAGTTGACCAAACTATTTGGGCTTTATGGGATAGGGGTCATAGTTGATAGACTCACGAAGAGCGCCCATTTCATTCCAGTAAAGAACAAGAGGACCGCATCAGGTCTAGCATCTGTTTATCTTCGAGAGATAGTGCGATTGCATGGAGTTCCTTCTAGCATAGTTAGTGATCTGACCCAATCTTCACTAGCCAGTTCTGGAATAGTTTGCAAGAAGCGATGGGTACGCGATTGAATCTAAGTACAACCTATCACCCACAGAGGGATGGCCAGATTGAAAGGGTGAATAGGGTACTAGAAGATCTGTTGAGGCTATGCATTCTTGACTTTGGTGGTACTTGGGAAGATCATCTTCCTCTAGTGGAGTTTGCTTATAATAACAGCTACCAAGAAAACATAGGGATGGCACCCTTCGAAGCTTTATATGGGAGGCCGTGCAAGTCACCAACATGTTGGTGGGAGACGACGGATAAGCTTATACTTGGGCCCAACATGATAAGGGACACATCCGAGAAGGTTGAGTTGATTTGAAGGCGGATGAAAGCGGCCCAAGACAGACATAAATCCTATGCAGACAAGCGAAGGACAGACTTAGAGTTTGAAGTTGGAGATATGGTCTTTGTGAAGGTTTCTCCTTTGCGAAATGTGGTTCATTTTGGAGCAGTTGGGAAGCTGGCACCAAGGTTCGTAGGACCCTTCCCTATCATAGAGAGGATTGGGAAAATGGCTTATAAGGTGGAATTGCCCGAGAAGCTGGCCGGAGTGCACAATGTTTTCCATGTCTCGCATCTCCGAAAATGCCTACATGAGTCAGCCGAGGTAGTTGAGCCTAGCATTCTTGAAGACGTGGAGGTAGAGAAAGAGGCAACCTTGAGGCGAGCTCCGATTCGTATCTTGGGAAGGAGATCAAGAAGCTGAGGAATCGAGAAGTCAAGTTAGTAAAGGTTCAGTGGAGTGAAGCCGATGAAGATGCAACTTGAGAAACCGAGGAGAAGATGCATGGGCTTTATCCATTCTTTTTTGAGGGTACATTCTCAATCTCTTTTCCTAGTTAGCATATCTTTCTTTTGCTATCCATGTTTATCTTGTTATCTCGTTAACCTTGTCATGAGAACCTTAGGTAGAAACCCTTTGGATGAAACATGTATTTGAAACATGTTATGCTTGATGTTTGCAAGTGGTTGCAAGTGTTTGCAAGTGGATACTCGTGGATGCATGATACACATTAGGCACTAAGATCGGCTCACACACTTTCATATTGCATATGCATGAGTGCTTATACTTATTCATGGTTGAAACTTGTTATGCTATCACGTGGATTTTGCATATGGATGAATGTTATGTGCACTCATGTAGAGATTATGAATTATGTTAGGAATTTGCATACATATGGACTCATTTCACTAACATACTTTGCATTAAGGAGGTTTACTGAATCAGTAACCGCTTGATTTTCGCATTAGATAAGTACATACACACACACCTTTCGCATATGATCATACATCATTTAGAATCTTTTAAGGACAATGACTGCTCGTGGATGATGTTTTGAGTAGATGGATGATGGATGGTAGGATACGTTCTTCCTAACTTGAAGATTTCGGGGACGAAATCCTTTAAGGTGGGGAGAATGTAACAACCCGTATTTTGAATAACATGTTATAACGTAAATCAAGGCAGAATTAAATGTTAAAATCCGAATCAAGGGAAACGGGCTGTGCCATTGCGTTCATCTCGGAAAAATACGCGAAATAGAGTCCGAGTATTCAAAAATCAGAGTCCATATGACCAAGTTATGGCCCGTCAAAGTTTTCAGAAAATTTCAAGTTCAAAAACATTTCAAATTTAAATTCGGAATTCAAATTCAGCCAAAACAGACTGGGCGGGAAAATTCCCGCCCAGACAGGTCGATAAGGGGGTCGACACTAGGGTCGACCTCCCCCCCCCAACCAGGTCGACCCTAGAGTCGACCTGGGGGTGGACCTCCCTGGTCGGCCAGGTCGGCCTGGTGCACTTATTTTGGCTGTTTGGACTTGTTTCATTGGCTAGTGACGTGATTTGATGGCTCAGATTTGATTTAGGGTTAATCCTATGGCCTAAACTAACCTAAACTTCAATAAAAAGACCCTAAGACCTAGCCAAAACCCACACAAATCAATCCTACAACTAAGTGCTGCCAAAATGCTCCCTAATCATGGCCTCCATCTTCATCTTAAGAGCTTCTAAGGCAAAAAGGAGCCACCTTTCTTCATCAAATCAAAGGAGCTACTTGTTCTCAAGGCTATTTGTGTTTCTACATCATTCCTAGAGCTTCTACAATGTCTCTATCGTGTTCTATTGTGTTCTAATTCTCATAGCCACGCTTTGTAAGCCCTATTCTACTCTTAGATTTAAACTATGAACTTAATATGACATGTAGCAAGTTGAAATGAGACTTTTGTGTTATGCTTGCCTTGGATTTCATGCATAGATTCATTCATGACCCTTTTGATCTATCTTTGTGGACCTAATGTTTACCTATCATGAATCTAGTACCATTTAGGTTGACTTTTGGGTGGAAAGCTATGAGCTTTATGTGGTGATTGTGCATAAATGCAACATAGAACCCTCATGACCTTGGTATTAACTCGCCATGATGGACCTATACGCTAATCACAAGTTTATCACCCTATTTGCTAAGTTTAATGCCATACATGTGTAGATTTGAATTGGACCTAAGTGCAATATTTGCCTTGAACCTATCATTGTATGCATAGATCTATTCATGCCTCTCTTGATTTATGATTGTGGACCTATCATGAACCTAGTACCGTTCATGTTGACCTTTGGGAAAAATGCTATGAAATGGATTATAGCTTATGCATGTTAACAAACCTTAACCCCTCATGTTCCTTAACATGCATATGATGATATTGAACCTATTTTCTATGCACAAGTTAGGATTGTCACCCTATGTCAACTATTACCATGTTACCACCATATGTGCTAATTATGCTATTCATACATGTTTATGGCCAAATCACCCTTATGCTATTATGCATGCTTGAGGCCAAAGCACCCTTATGCTATTATATATGCTTGAGGCCAAAGCCCCCTTATGCTATTTGATATGTTTGAGGCCAAGTCACCTTTTATGTTATCATACATGTTGAGGCCATATGCTAGTATGTTGAACCCTTTTTGCCTCAAATATCACCATGTTTAACTTGTGATAGACTTTGCCATCTTATGCCCACCTTGTCATATTCTTATGTTCCCCCTTTTGATCTATTTGTGTTGATGCAAACTACGTGCGATGGGGTTACGTTATGGGTAAACTTAAATGACATGAAACATGACTTGAAAACATGACATGTGATTATACTTGAAAATATGAACGTGGACATGACATGTAGAAAAGATGAAAGTGGCCAACTCGAGGTTGGGTTGAGTTTGTAGCATAAATCTACCCGGAACCGACCGGCTTAACTAGTGGCTACAAACAATAGGACCCAATGTGAGTAGTTGGTCATATCGCACTTAAAACCCGAGGTTAGACTAGGTTGTGGTGTAAAGCTACCCGGACCCGCTCGGCTTAACTAGTAACCACAACAAAGTCTAATGTGAGAGGTTGGGGTGCATTAAGTTAATTAACGCCACCTGGTAGGGTTAAGTCATGGACCACTTGAATACTTAACCAATTAAACACGATGGGTTGGTAGGGTTAAGTCATGGACTACTTAAATACTTAACCAATTAAACACGATGTATTGATAGGGTCAAGTCATGAACTGCTTGGATACACTTAACCAACTCAATACATGGTTTGGATAGGGTTAACCACACTTAACCTGCTTGAAATCCTAGTTACGTGGTCCTTTTCAGCAGTAAACCACTAGGGAGTATCATGGATACCCTGGACTAGGCCAGGGTAGGGCACGATTACTGGACTGATTGTAAGAGACCAAAAGAGACGGCTGAATGGTGCACCGGTTGTTCAGGCGGACCATGGTCGTGCACATTAAGTCCGGAGTTGAACATGGGCACCAGTAGGTTTAGACTGTGCGTGCTTGATTTGTGTCTGTGGTTTACACCTTAGGGCAGGATACACCCTAGGGTGGACCTTGCACAGTTAACTACATTCCATGATTAAGCCGTATGACACCGATACACGACGAGTTAGGTTTATAGGGAGCCGATCGACTAGACCGAGTAGTTGGACCTTGATTTAGGTCATCTCATGAGTTTGGGCCTATTGGGCCAAGGGATCCTTTGTTTATACTTGACATGGATTGGAATACTAGTACACACTTGGTGCAACTTAACCTTGTATATGCGATGCCACACTTGATCTATCTTGTAAATTTTTCACCATGCCAGTTATCATCCTATGTTTCATCTCTGTTTTACATGTCCAGTTAACTTTATTAGTTTTTATACTAATAGTAGGTAGGACTTACCAGTCTTTTTGACTGACCCGTTATCTTTCGCCTCTTTTCTTCCGTCCCCCCCACCCCCCAAGGTTCTTAGGGTGGGAACACTAGCACCTAGCTTGGATCTTTAGCTTGCTTACTGGATAGCTCATGTATGGTTTGGACTTGAGCTCGCTATGGCTTTACCACGTCTACTTTGGGGATAGTTTACTTTATGTTATTTCCAGTTCTCAGTTTATGTTCTAGACTTGTAGTAGTTGGAAAATAATGATGAAGTACTTTGATGTAACTTGACTATGGTTTTGAAATAGTAGTTTTATCCGCTGCTTTATTTACTCTGTTTTACTTATATGTTCTGTCTTGTGATATCTTTATGCATGTTTACCTTGCCCAACACCCCTCCAAAGCCAGTATACTTGCAAGAGTGACCCTGGCGGAGGTGGGGTGTTACAGGTATTCTTATGGTACTTAACATACCATAACACAATGATCTATATCACTCAAAAACACACAATCAACAACAGATTATATATCACATCATATATCACAATGTATGAATCACGGTAAAATAAATGTTGAGGAATCCAGTTGGATTCCTCCAACCTGTTTCCCTGCATCACAGATGTTAATCAATATAGATAACATCACTTTCAGTTCCATATGATATATTCTGTTAAACAGAATAAATATAGAAATTCAACTAACTGACTAGCAGTTCAATCAACAGTCAACACACAGTCAATCGACCAATATTTAACAGTTCTAAAAATACAACATGAAATTATAAACTGTTCAGAGTTAGTGAGATTTACTCACATTGGCAGTTCATCGTTAAAGAACGATAAACTGTTGTTTGATTTGAATCAAACAGTTTATTTTGCCATAAATTCGAACGAGCACTGATCCACTTCCAGTCAGTCCCAGTGCGTAGCCACCATCCATACGTTCCCAACGCAACTTACGGTTCGAAATTCTGACTATATATGATAAAGTTACGACTTTTTAAAGCTAACGTACTATTTAGATTTAAAAATAAAACTAAATTATTAAATCTATGGGCCTTCACCTTATTTCCTTCTATACGGCCCAATAACCCTCTCCAAGCCCACCCTCGTGGCCTCTTCTCCTACACCCGCCTCTTCCTCCAGTGATACTCACGAACGAAATCTTTTACAGGCCATTATCAAACTTCACAAATCACGTTCTCATCCCATAAACCACCGAACTCAGCACGGATTCCACCAACGAACTCCACACCTTAATCTTCACCTCGTCATACCAATTTTGTTGAACTCGATTGCATCATAGAAGATGCGAATCCCACCTTCCATGCCAGCACAGTGAAATCGCGATCCATTCCCATGGCCGGTTCTCCCCAAAAGAAATCACAAACCCCACTCCTTTCTATCACAAACTTAGCTACAACCTCCGATTCCACCAACAATCACCACAAAAGCCATGAATTCAAATCCTAGCTTGTAAGTTTGGAACGCTGTAAAAACACAGCGACACAACAAACCACCGAACCCTACTATATTCATATCAAAATGAAGAGCAAATCCCATAGATTTCAAATACACTAACTACAGGATTTATAGAATTTTACTTGGATTCTCTTTGATTTTAGAAGTTGCTATTTTTGATTTTTCTGTGAATAGGAAATGAAAAGGAGTGGCGGCTTAGGAGGATGTTTATATAAGGGATGAGATTTTCTTGTGTGGCTGAGAACAAGGGACGTGTGGCCTTAGTTAGGTTCACACATTTTATTTAGATATTTTATTTTTATTTATTTTTGCTTTCTAAAAATTCATGCGATCACACACAATACCCAAAAATCACGAAACTGGACATGTAGTTAGAGTTCGACATTACGAACCCAACGAAACTGGTTTTGCCGAATTCCGACTTCGTATGCTCACACAACGTATTTTTATCCGTCGAAATACTGACTGTTTCTCACTCTAAAAATCCGTACGACCACACAGTGACACTAAAAATCACGAAACTGGAATTCTAACAACTATTTAACATTGCGGATGCAACAAAATTAGTTTCGTCGAATTCCGACTTCATTTACAAAAGTGGCTATTTTTTAAGTCCTAAATAACCCATTTAAATATAATTAAATTAAATATTTATAAATAAATATTATCGTATATATTCACAGTGGAATACCATACAGCTCCAGAATAATCCTATATGGATTTCTAGCTTGATATTTCAAATCCCGATTAAATCGATATTCTATTTAAAATGAATTTCCTTTTAAAAATATAATTAATTCCTTTATAAATTATAAAGGAATTCCACGGCGACTTTTCTAAAATTTGATTTGGACATAAATCAAAATCTACACAACGAAATCCCTATTTTTCTCTTCCACTAGAAAGATATACTCCACCAGCTCCATACGTTTCTTGTTTCACAGAAATCCGATTTAAAACGAATCCTGTACATTCAGTTGAAGTTCAAATCGCCAAATTACGAACTG
Source organism: Allium sativum (assembly GCA_030737875.1). Taxonomy (NCBI): domain Eukaryota; kingdom Viridiplantae; phylum Streptophyta; class Magnoliopsida; order Asparagales; family Amaryllidaceae; genus Allium; species Allium sativum. The sequence continues at coordinate 10,946 of JASFAX010002781.1, forward strand.
CAACGCCATTTCAAGCTCAATTTTAATTATAATATAATTACACGTTCAAACTTCGTTCAAATAATATATTCGTTATTCTAATTCAATTCTAAACTGAATTAAATATCACGGATGATCCAGTTCACACATATCGCCATTTCAGCCAATTCTGATTATTTCAAAATTAAATATATTATTTAATTTATTATTTTAATTAAATATTCACCATTATTAAATTCCACGACCATTAAATTCTCTAAACCACCATTTCAATAATTAAATAAATTAATTATTATACCGATGAAGATGCGGGTCATTACATTCTTCCCTACTTAAAACAATTTCGTCCTCGAAATCACTAAGGTAGGAAACAAACCCTATCGACTGGTCAGAACTTATTTGTTCACTTCTTACTTTCAGTTTCAACTGAACCAATTTAATTTCTATTAGAAATTTATATAATTCTTATCAACGAGAATTTTCAAAAATCCTGAAAATTTTCTAATGCCTTAACTTTTCGAATTTTTTTACCATAACCTCCTTTGTACAGCCCTATCAGTAAAACCCCAACTCGCCTCTTTGGGCCATCTCCAACCCAAAAGAAAATCAAACAGCCAAGCGGCTTGCCAATTTGGCTGATAAATCTTATATCCAATAGAAATATAAACTTGTACCTTTTGTTGGCATATCATTATATCCTTTCCACCTGTTATCAATTCAGCGGATACAAGGGTCATCCCAATCAAATTCCAATCTGCTTTTATCCACAACACAAACATTCGCTTATATCTGAGCCAAATATCATTTCAACTCAAGTTTCTTCTCGATTCCCAACTCTTAACTTGATTATTACATTACACTTCAAATTTGAATCTCACAATCCAATTTGTCTTGATATCATTCTAATTCAATCTCAGTTACCACTTTACTGTCTTTACTTTAATTCAATTTTTCTTTCATAAATTTCTGTTAAATATGTTTTTTAATTCAAACAATCTTCCCCCGGGAGTTTTTAAATAGATTACTCTTTCCAAAAATCAAATTTTCCTTTTTGAAATTGAGCACAACTTGTCTTTCCAAAAAAAATTTAAAATAGTATCTCTGGTAGTAATTCGTCACTTACAACTCGAAAATGAATACTGATGATGCAGCTGTCATCATCAGAATCTATTTTCCAGTGATCGAAGTGACTTCAATACTATAAAACCATTTCTGAACATTTCCACTTTGAAATTCATTTCAAAATATAATTCACACTGCTTGTAAAACAATTTAAAATCTCCCAGGATCTTAAATTTTCCTTATTTTTAATCCAAATCCATTTACAAACACTTATCCAATTCTCCAGAGTTTTAACTCAATTTCTGGTTTAAATTCAGATTTAATTCATTTCGTAACACTTATACGAATTCTACTTGGTTATATATATAACCATTTAATTTATAATCTTACTTGATTATGAGAACAACCAATATATCCACTATATTATAATTTCGATATATGTATCTTGTCTATATCAAGATATACCTTGGGTAAACTTATTTTAATTTACACTCTTTTCAAAACATATCGTGTCGACCCATCGTGTAACACCCCGTATTTTCTGAGAATATTAAAATAACAAATTAAAGAATAATTAATTTGAAAAAGAGGAATGAGAAAAGAATAATGTTTAACATTGTTCTAAGGTTTGTTAGCAAAAGACTTGGTAGCTCATTTGGTTAGAACATATGACTTGCATACAAGAGGTACAGAGTTCGATCCCCGCCAGCGCCATATTTTTGTTTTAGGGGAATGGCTAAAAAAATGGTTTAGTGTGAAAATGGTTAATTATGAAGAAGTTATTAAGCCTTAAAGTATGTATGAGTATGAGAGAAATATATATATATATATATATATATATATATATATATAAATTAAATAAATAAATATGCAAAAAAGTTCAAAACAGCAAATTGGGAGGGGGAATAACCGAACCAGCCCATTTTTGAGGTCGACCCAAGCCCCGCTGGGTCGACTAGGGGTTAATCCAGGGTGTTTGGCTGTCATCCCGTGGGCCGATTCGCTCAAATGCAGATTTTGCATCTGGTTGGTTCTCATGGTTCAGGGTTAATCTAATGGTCCTAAATAACATCCTACACCTATATATACATCCCTAACCTAAACCTAAATCTCTTATACAATTCTCTAGCCTCCATTGCTCTCTTCCTCTCTAAAAAAAATAAATCAATGGCGTCTCTACTCTACTGAAACCTAAGCTAGGACTTGTGCTTCTTCTTCCTCCAATTCTGATTAGGATTAAAAGAGAACAGCTACAACACCTTTTTCTTTTAGAATCCAACCAAGGCAAGTGCAGTTATTTTCCGATATAAACTTTAATTATGATTGTGACATGATTGTAAATCTGAATTTGAGGTTGTGTATGTTCTGTTCTGATCTATTTTATTCTGTATTTTTTTCTTCTTTTTGTTCTATAGCCAGTCTACCACAAGCCTGTGCCAGATCTCATAAGAGATTAACGCATAAAAGCTAAACTTTGGGACAAATAATGAATGATGGCATAATTGGAAATAACTGATCTGCGACTGATTTAAGAAAAAGGACATATGTTGTAAACTAGATCTAGATCTATTCATATTCTGTGAGTTGGAAGAAGAGGAACCATTGTATGTTAACATGTGACTTGAGACATTGGACATAATGCATGTTTAATAGTTAAGATCTGATTTTGAGAGGATATAATTTAAAGATCTAGATTGTTGGGCATATTTTTCCTGACTTGAGATAAAAAGAGAATATGACTTAGGTGTAAAGATCTATATCAAGATTTGATAACTGTTAATTGTGAATAACAACTAAGTGGGAGATTTTTGAATATATGACATGCACTGAAATCGATGGCTATATTTGGTATATAATCATATTGTGAATCATGACAATTATTTAGGCATACAAACTTAGGCATGACTTAGGTGTAAAGATCTATATCAAGACTTGATAACTGTTAATTGTGAATAACACATAAGTGGGAGATTTTTGAATATATGACATGCATTGAAATCGATGGCTATATTTGGTAAATAATCATATTGTGAATCATGACAATTATTTAGGCATGCAAACTTAGGCCAAGTTTATAATTAGGCAAGATATGTCAATAAAACTTTAAGGAATGATTAGATTTGTTATATTGCCTGATCTGCTAGATCTGTTATATTGCCTAATCTGCTAGATCTGTTATATTGCCTAATGTGCTAGTTTTGTTATATTGCCTAAACTGCTAATTAGATTGATTTTCCTAATTTGCTAATTATGTTAAACTTTCCTCATCTGCTAAATCTGCTAAATCGCCTAATCTGCAAGATCTGTTATCTGTTTAATCTGTTGAATGGCGTAATATGTTGGAACTGAAATGCTGAAATTTGAAGTATGTAATCCTGTAGGCTCGACTTTGAGCAAAACTTGTAATAGAACCTTGAATAATCTGCTGTAACTTGTAAAGAAGTTAATTTGTTAAAATCTGTGAATAAACACATTTGTTAATCATGAAACATGGCTAACTCGAGGTTAGAATGAGTCTGCGGCGTAATTCTGCCCGGAACCGCCCGGCACATTCCAGTAGCCGCAAACAATAGGTTCTAATGTGAGAAGTTAGTCATAGCGCGCTTGAAAACCCGAGGTTAGACTCAGTGTGCGACAAAAACCTGCCCGGAACCAACCGGCCTAACCAGTGGCCGCAAACCGTCAGTCTAATGTGAGAGGTCTGCGCATTAATATTTAATTAATGAGATAAATATGATGTCTAAAATGTGTTGGGTGGATAGGATTAAACCCACTGGGCTAGTGTATTTAGTAAACCCGTTTCGTGAATCTGTAGGCCCAATACAAAGTTAGACAAATCTGTAAATCTGTTAATTCCGTATATCTGATCCGTTAGTCTGAAAACTTGTCTGATCTGTGAACTAGTTGATCTGAGCTCTGTATGTCTAAACAAATTAATCTGAAATCTATTAGTCTGGGGGACACAAGGTTAGGAGGGAAATTACTTGTGTCATCTGTTGTTTGGGACCCATATTAGTCAGTAACCCTTTCTGGTATCAAAACTTTGACCCAATAGTAGGTAGGGTCCGGGCACGCTTACTGAACTAATTATAAGCGGTTCATTCTGATAATGGCGAGGGGTGTTGATGGTGCGTTCCAACCGGGTCATGTGCGTGAATGGATCCCGGTCTGCCTCTGAGGATGTAAGACGCCGTGACATCTGTAAATAGGTCTGTGTCATTCAAAGGTTGCCACTTTAGGGAATGATACACCCTTCGGTGGGGCTGGCAGAGGGTATTTATGTATTAGGGAGCTGATCGCGTGGGGTGGAACTTAGGGTACACTTAGCTCTATCTGTTTCTGTGGGGTACCGTCTATTTCTGTTGGGTGGTAACACCTGTCTGTTCCCGCGTGGTACCGTCTATTAGGGTGGTAAAGGCCTATTTGTTAGTGTATACCTAATTCTACATTCTGTTTCCATAGGGATTAATATGTTTCTGTACCTTCTGTTTGGGTGGTAAAAGCCCATTACTAGCATTCTGTTCTGTGGAAATCATTATGTTTCCTTTCTGTTTCAGTTAAGACATTAGGGTAACACCTAATCCCGTTATATTAGTACTAGTGCTGAGAAATGAAAAGAGATATCATTCTGTTTCTTCTGTTTAACCTAAAGTATATCTGTTGTTCATGTTACTATTATCTCTTATCCAGCTTATTTTCATGTCATAATTATTATTATCTGTTCATATGCTGAAAGTCACTGGACTTGCCAGACTTTATGTCTGACCTTGTTTGTTTTCGCCCCTTTTATTCTGTTTCCCCCCCCCCAGGTTTTCAAGGAGGGAATACTTTAGTTTGATCCGGATCTCTTCTTCTTAAAGTGCTTGAAGTGCTTAAAGTATGGCTTGACTTCTAATGGCATCTTCTGTGGGGATTATGATTTTAAAGTTTTGTACTCTGATAACTTTCTGAAAAAGACTGGTATTTATGTACTTGAGAATTTGTTAAAGATGTAACCATTACTGATTTCTGTTTTCCGCTGTAATAAAGTTATAATTTTTCAAGTACTGTTTATCTATCTTGTAATATTCTGTTCTGTTTACTAAAATGCTCCACCAAAGTTAAGGCATTCCCTTTGTGAGTGACCTTAACAGAGGTGGGGTGTTACACTTGGTATTAGAGCTGAAGGTTACCAGATTTGATAAAAAGTTTTTGAAAACTATTTTCAAAAAGGTTTCAAAAAGGAAGTATTTTCAAAAGTAAAGCTTATTTTGAAAAAAAAAATCCCCAAAAGCCATATATCTTTCTTTCGATTCTTTGTTTCGAGTTCCTTCCTCTTTCCCTTTTGAATCTCTTCCTCCGCGTATAGATGCTTTTTATATGATATGTAAGGACTCCCATGTGATGGGCGGAAAACCGCTTTATGGGACAGAGAAGTTGTCGAGGCTAGAAGTTGGCTCAACGGAGTGGAGGATGTTGATACCTTTGAGATAGACGATGGGAGGAAGGTTCAACCAACTGCTTGGTTAATGAAGGATGAAGCTTCATTTTGGTGGAAGGTCATGAATGGAGAACGTACATGGTAGATATGGATAGGACACACGATAAGAAAGTGGATCCAAAGAAGGGCGCTTGCTTCAACTATGGTGAGATGGGACACTTCACTAGGGACTGCCCGAAGAAACAAGGGCAGAGGGAAGGACCAACTGCTGGAGGGCAGGCGAACACTCTTGAGGCTAGTGGATAGTATAGAAATAGGGAAAATTTCCGTAGAAGGTTTAATTTTCTCATCTGATTGTTGAGTTAAAACTCTTTCTGATTCTGGCATTTTGATTCTGTAACCGATACTCTGCACTTTAATACTAGTATTGTTTCTGATTCCGCTGTAGACTCAAACCCATAAGGATTATGACTCATTTGCTTGTGATAAATTGGGGTTTGAGAGATATCTGTGTTAAGCGTCAAGTTAGACGCATACATTCTGGGTTTTATCATGCTTAGTTTTCTAAGAATCATTTGGTAATCTGATCTGTACTAGTAGTCTGTAAATATCTGAATATCTCTGATAAGGTTAAGATTTCCAGTTTTGACATTGTCTAAAGAGAGTAATCCTCTGAGTGTCATTCTGATATTGATTTCGGTCTTTGGGGTTGATACTTAGGGGAATTATTCTCTCAACCAATGTCTAATGGGAACCAAGTTTTTGTTTTATCTGTACTTGCTTCCATCGTTCGACTATATCTTATCGATCGAATCTTCGAACTTTAGGTAGAAACTAATGGGCATAAACATGTGTTTGAGACATGTTATGTTTGATGGTTGCAAGTGGATGCAAGTGGTTGCTAGTGGTTGCTAGTGGATGCATATACACACACTAGGCACTAGATCGGCTCAAAAACACCCTCATACTGCATATGGATGAGTGTGCATTTTCAATTTTGTGGATGCAAAATGGTCGACTCATCACATGGATGTTGCATTTGAATGAATGATTGCGCACACATTTAGAAATGATGCGTATCAAATAGGATTTATTGCATACATATTTGGACTCATGGCACTAACATGATTCACATTAAGGAGGTCAACTGGATCAGTAGACTGCCTGATTTTGCATTAGATAAGAAACATATACACACACTTTGCATATGTTCATACAGCATTAGAAACCTTTTAAGGACAATGGATGCCTGTGATTGAATGGTCGAGTAGATGGATGTTGGATGATATGATACATTCTTCTTAACTTGAAGATTTCGGGGACGAAATCCTTTAAGGAGGGGAGAATGTAACACCCTGTATTTTCTGAGAATATTAAAATAACAAATTAAAGAATAATTAATTTGAAAACGAGGAATGAGAAAAGAATAATGTTTAACATTGTTCTAAGGTTTGTAAGCAAAAGACTTGGTAGCTCATTTGGTTAGAACATATGACTTGCATACAAGAGGTACAGAGTTCGATCCCCGCCAGCGCCATATTTTTGTTTTAGGGGAATGGCTAAAAAAATGGTTTAGTGTGAAAATGGTTAATTATGAAGAAGTTATTAAGCCTTAAAGTTTGTATGCATATGAGAGAAATATATAGATATATATATATATATAAATTAAATAAATAAATATGCAAAAAAGTTCAAAACAGCAAATTGTGAGGAGGAATAACCGAACCAGCCCATTTTTGAGGTCGACCCGAGCCTCGCTGGGTCGACTAGGGGTTAATCCAGGGTGTTTGGCTGTCATCCCGTGGGCCGGTTCGCTCAAATGCAGATTTTGCATCTGGTTGGTTCTCATGGTTCAGGGTTAATCTAATGGTCCTAAATAACTTCCTACACCTATATATACATCCCTAACCTAAACCTAAATCTTTTATACAATTCTCTAGCCTCCATTGCTCTCTTCCTCTCTAAAAAATAAATCAATGGCGTCTCTACTCTACTGAAACCTAAGCTAGGACTTGTGCTTCTTCTTCCTCCAATTCTGATTAGGATTAAAAGAGAACAACTACAACACCTTTTTCTTTTAGAATCCAACCAAGGCAAGTGCAGTTATTTTCCGATATAAACTTTAATTATGATTGTGACATGATTGTAAATCTGAATTTGAGGTTGTGTATGTTCTGTTCTGATCTATTTTATTCTGTATTTCTTTCTTCTTTCTGTTCTATAGCCAGGCTACCACGAGCCTGCGCCAGATCTCATAAGAAATTAACGCATAAACGCTAAACTTTGGGACAAATAATGAATGATGGCATAATTGGAAATAATTGATTTGTGACTGATTTAAGAAAAAGGACATATGTTGTGAACTAGATCTAGATCTATGCATATTCTGTGAGTTGGAAGAAGAGGAACCATTGTATGTTAACATGTGACTTGAGACATTGGACATAACGCATGTTTAATAGTTAAGATCTGATTTTGAGAGGATATAATTTAAAGATCTAGATTGTTGGGCATATTTTTCCTGACTTGAGATAAAAAGAGAATATGACTTAGGTGTAAAGATCTATATCAAGATTTGATAACTATTAATTGTGAATAACACCTAAGTGGGAGATTTTTGAATATATGACATGCACTGAAATCAATGGCTATATTTGGTATATAATCATATTGTGAATCATGACAATTATTTAGGCATGCAAACTTAGGCATGACTTAGGTGTAAAGATCTATATCAAGATTTGATAACTGTTAATTGTGAATAACACCTAAGTGAGAGATTTTTGAATATATGACATGCATTGAAATCGATGGCTATATTTGGTATATAATCATATTGTGAATCATGACAATTATTTAGGCATGCAAACTTAGGCCAAATTTATAATTAGGCAAGATATGTCAATAAAACTTTAAGGAATGATTAGATCTGTTATATTGCCTGATCTGCTAGATCTGTTATATTGCCTAATCTGCTAGATCTGTTATATTGCCTAATCTGCTAGTTCTGTTATATTGCCTAAACTGCTAATTAGATTGATTTGCCTAATCTGCTAATTATGTTAAATTTGCCTCATCTGCTAAATCTGCTAAATCGCCTAATCTGCAAGATCTGTTATCTGTTTAATCTGTTGAACGACGTAATCTGTTGGAACTGAAATGCTGAAATTTGAAGTATGTAATCCTGTAGGCTCGACTTTGAGCAAAACTTGTAATAGAACCTTGAATAATCTGCTGTAACTTGTAAAGAAGTTAATTTGTTAAAATCTGTGAATAAACACATTTTTTAAACATGAAACATGGCTAACTCGAGGTTAGAATGAGTTTGCGGCGTAATTCTGCCCGGAACCGCCCGGCACATTCCAGTAGCCGCAAACAATAGGTTCTAATGTGAGAAGTTAGTCATAGCGCGCTTGAAAACCCGAGGTTAGACTCAATTTGCGACAGAAACCTGCCCGGAACCAACCGGCCTAACCAGTGGCCGAAAACTGTCAGTCTAATATGAGAGGTCTACGCATTAATATTTAATTAATGAGATAAATATGATGTCTAAAACGTGTTGGGTGGATAGGATTAAACCCACTGGGCTAGTGTATTCAGTAAACCCGTTTCATGAATCAGTAGGCCCAATACAAAGTTAGACAAATCTGTAATCTGTTAATTCCGTATATCTGATCCGCTAGTCTAAAAACTTGTCTGATCTATGGACTAGTAGATCTGAGCTCTGTATGTCTAAACAAATTAATCTGAAATCTGTTAGTCTGGGGGACACAAGGTTAGGAGGGAAATTACTTGTGTCATCTGTTGTTTGGGACCCATATTAGTCAGTAACCCTTTCTGGTATCAAAACTTTGACCCAACAGTAGGTAGGGTCCGGGCATGCTTACTGAACTAATTATAAGCGGTTCATTCTGATAATGGCGAGGGGTGTTGATGGTGTGTTCCAACCGGGTCATGTGCGTGCATGGATCCCGGTCTGCCTCTGAGGATGTAAGACGCCGTGACATCTGTAAATAGGTCTGTGTCATCCAAAGGTTACCACTTCAGGGAATGATACACCCTTTGGTGGGGCTGGCATAGGGTATTTATGTATTAGGGAGCCGATCGTGTGGGGTAGAACTTAGGGTACACTCGCTTTGTCTGTTTCTGTGGGGTACCGTCTGTTTCTGTTGGGTGGTAACACCTGTCTGTTCTCGCGTGGTACCGTCTGTTGGGGGTGGTAAAGGCCTATTTATTAGTGTATACCTAATTCTACATTTTATTTCCATAGGGATTAATCTGTTTCTGTTTCTGCACCTTCTGTTCGGGTGGTAAGAGCCCATTACTAGCATTTTGTTCTGTGGAAATCATTCTGTTTCCTTTCTATTTCAGTTAAGACATTAGGGTAACACCTAATCCCGTTATATTAGTACTAGTGCAGAGAAATGAAAAGAGATATCATTCTGTTTCTTCTGTTTAACCTAAAGTATATTTGTTGTTCCTGTTACTGTTATCTCTTATCCAGCTTATTTTCATGTCATAATTATTATTATCTGTTCATATGCTGAAAGTCACTGGACTTGCTGAACTTTATGTCTGACCTTGTTTGTTTTCGCCCCTTTTCTTCCGTTTTCCCCCCAGGTTTTCAAGGAGGGAATACTTTAGTTTGATCCGGATCTCTTCTGCTTAAAGTGCTTAAAGTATGGCTTGACTTCTTATGGCATCTTCTGTGGGGATTATGATTTTAAAGTTTTGTACTCTGATGACTTTCTGAAAAAGATTGATATTTATGTACTTGAGAATTTGTTAAAGATGTAACCATACTGATTTATGTTTTCCGCTGTAATAAAGTTATAATTTTTCAAGTACTGTTTATCTGTCTTGTAATATTCTGTTCTGTTTACTAAAATTGTAAGAACCCGTAACTTCCCCGTGAAGGAAAGCACGAATACTTTGAGAACAACACACAAATGAACGCATACAGAAGAACATTTCATTGTTATTACAACAATTCCATCAGATACAAGAATATACAGAGTATAAATGAATAAATTACATTCGACAAATATCAGAGATTACAATAAATTACAAAGCAGCGGAAAATAATACAAAATCACAACTAGAAGTGATACACGGATACAGAGCTTTCCGAGCATCGTTCCAGCTGTAAATCAGGACCCTGTGAATATAAATCTGCAAAACCAAAACTACTAGCTGCCTATGCGGAAAATAGGGGCACCCAGAGTTTAGGTCAAAACAATAAACTCCAGGTCAGTCATGGGACTGGTGTGAGAACTAAAACAGTTATTTAAAACTTTACTTTAAAGATAGTAATTCAAGGGACCACGCCGTATAACACGGAACGGGTTTCCTCCCAAGAATACTAGTGCATATAACAGAACAACGCAATGCTTTTTGGAAAAATGAAGCTATTATAAGACCCAGGTCCCATCACACAATGCAACGCAAGCCGGAGGATAGGGTTTTCCCTTATAATAGCCAAACATGCTTGGTACGTTTAAAAACAAATCATTTGATACTATTATAGGTGTATAATGTCAAAACAATTTCAATCATAAATATCAATCATAGACGGCATGGGTACCATATATCATGTCGCCATACTAGTTCTACAATTAAAACCGCAATACACGTATTGAAAATTGGATTCCATCATGAGTCGAGGCAAGGGGCAAGCTCCTCTCCGCGTTCGAGACACTCTAGCAAATGTCCCAGGACCCCACTATGATCCTTGGATCTTCAGGGCCGGTCCTCTCTTACTTTTGAGGATTAGTTATTCCTGAACACACGTTTCCCGGTCCTTACAGACCTATATCCGAGGCGCCTCATATCCAACAACCACACAGGTGAAAAGTATATAAATGTCAGGGCTGGTAGGTCACTGACACCACCCTAGCTAGAAAGAAACGTCGTGCTCTCCCTGCAGTCACTATCCCGTTTTTGACTCATACCGAGGTGTGAGGCTCACGAATTCACGTTATACACAAAGCTACGCCACACAGGCCGTGCTTTGATCATCAACCACAAGACTTTGCTTTTCAATAGAAGCCCTGATCAATTGCCACTTACGCGTGCCACATTGGCAATTCACTCCATGCGACTGATGTCCATCGATATACAACCTCTGAGCTCGTACGTCTCAGAGAAGGGCGTTAAGAAAGAGAATAAATTCTCCGCCGCCAAACAGATGTATATTTAATAGAGATCAATCAAAACAGAATAAAATCCAATGTCAGGCACACAATCCATTTACAAGTTCGTTCTGGGTCTGAACGAAACCGGAGGCACTTTCCTCGCATATCCATCCATCTCCAAGTACGTCTGGACGATCACCAACTGATTCCCTCATCCTGGGTGTACAGCCCAATCAAGATCATCAGTAATCACCCAAACGATGTGAAGACTTCCGGTCTTCTACCACCATCTTCATCTTCGACATCTCGTCGAATCGGTTTTTCAGAATGGGTATAACCCGGCCTTTCTGAATAACCCACGTATATGATAAACAAATGTTACACAAACACAACGAACGCCTCATTCCAATTCAGAATATTCTTTTATTCACAAAATCACATTCTTAGGGAAATGTTCCCATTAATTTTATCAAAGATAAATTCTTCTAAATTTATCCTATAATCTTCCTTTGGATATCATTTCAAACTAGTCAGGATTAGCGAACCACACCGAAGTAATTATTTGTTTTATTTCCCAATCCCAACCTATATATCCCATGGAGCAAAACTGGTGATACTCCATATCTAACACCACGGTGTTATCGGTAAAATTAATTACCATTTCACGTTCAAATCTAATTAAAGATTTAACTATCGCTTTGGAGCAAAACTGGTGATACTCCACTCTCGATCACTTTTTAGATTTGATAATTTAAATTATCAATTCACATTTTAATCTAATTAAAGATTCATTAAAACTCCACTTAGTTTTAATCTTTTCAGAAATCGATATCTTGCCTTTAACTGGGTTAAAGAACCAATGTTATCTAAAACACGATTCACGATAAACCCAAATCACATTTGATATTAAATACAAGGCTCTGAATAGAAAATATACCGGCTTATATTCAATATCAAATTCTGAAACCAACAAATATCGTATTGGAAATAACGATATAAAATATATCTTTCAAATTCCCATAACAATATCTGTATAGTCATGAAATCCAACATCGAAATATCCCGAAGATAATTTCGATTCAACTCCAGTCCAATCCACGTATTGGGAATATTGATTATTTTTAAAATCACTTTCAAATTCAATTTATTCATTTCACAAATAAATTGATTTTAATTCTAGTTCAAAACTAGTTCATTTCGATAAAAACCTATTTTTATCATTTCAAATTTGGAGTTTTTCACCCCAGTTCTTTCCAATTCACATATTATGATTTTACACAAATTATTAATATTTTTAATAATTTTATCAAGGTCCGTACAGTCGATTTCCATCAATGGCCATCGAACTTCACTTACAGCGACCTTTTCTGAAATTGATTTGGACATAATTCCAAATCCAACCGTTAGATTTCAAATTTCTAATATTCATTGGAAAGCTCTTTTCGATACGAACCCAACGGTTCCGGTTTTAGGAGAATCCGACGGTCGGATCTCCCGCAACGTCCGTTCGAAGTTAATGGTCGAAATTCACGAACTGCCGCGGCGCGGCGCGTTCTATTCAGGCCATTATATTATATATATAATATATATAATATATATTTCGTCGATTTCTATTTAAAACGAATTTTATAAATCGTTTTAAATTCGTTTCTAAAACAATTCAACTTCTATACTCAGTTTCAAATCGATTTGATTTCAATTCAATTCGAATTCATTTCAATTCAATTTGAATTCATTTCAATTCAATTTCAATTCTAATTCGTTTCAATTCAATTCAATTTGAATTTACTTTCCATTTGATTCAATTCGAATTCGTTTTAAATTGATTTCAATTCAATTTCAGTTCGTTTTAAATTTCAATTTCAATTTAATTCAATTTGAATTTCAATTTAATTCAATTTGAATTCATTTCTATTTCAATTTGAATTCATTTCTATTTTATTCGAATTCAAATTCACTTTCTATTCAATTCGACTTCGAATTCATTTTCTATTCGATTCGAATTCATTTCAAATTGATTCAATAAAATTTCCATTTGAATTTTAATCTAATTCACTTTGAATTTCCTTTCAAAATATTAAATTTTGAAATCACTTTTCAATATTCATTATAAAACAAATAAAATCGATATAAACATCGTTCGCGTCAAAATAACGCATCTCTAATCAACACGGCTTTATATCTCAATAATTCATTATTCTATTCAACAAATGAATATTTGTTCTATTCAACACATGAATCTATATTTCTTTCAACACACGACTAATCTCAACACATGAGTACTGTCAACACCTCACTATTTTTGTTATGTAAAATATTTTATAAAACTATGGTATCTATCGTTTGATTTTAATTAGACTTCACCGTGAAGTAGATTCTAATTGTAAATATGATAAAGATGTAATTTATTTTATTTAAAATATTTTACTCAACACATGAATAGTTTCAACACATGATCATCGTCAACACATGACTATTTTTATATTCAACACATGAATTTTCTTTTATAATATTCATTGTTTTCCCGATTGGAATGAGGCCCTGTAACAACACGGATTTTGCCCGACCTTAATCGATCGCAAAATCGACTAAGACCGTTCAAAACTCGCATACGTTAACTTTGGGAATACAATACATCAGAACAATAACAGCAGACTTTTATTACATTATAATAATGTTACATCAGAGTACAGAATATATCAGAGTACATTGAAATAAAATTACAGCGGAAGATAAAATTACAATACTTTTAATACATTAAACAGCGGAAGACTTCTAAGGTCTGGACACAGCTTTAGGCTTCGATCCAGGATCCTGCTAAAGAGAGAGATATCTGCAAAAAGCTACTCGACTGCCCGTGTGGAAAAGAGGGCACCCGAGTTTGCAAAGTGAAACAAACTACGAGTCAGTCATGGGACTGGTGTGAGAATTCTAAACTAATATAACTAATAAGACAAATCCAAGGACCACGCCACTTTCGCGGAACGGGTTTACTCCTATGGATTGCCAGTGCATAAACCAAAGTAAATCGAGAAATAACGCAATGTCTTTTTGGAAAAATGAAACCATTATAAGACCCAAGTCCCATCACACAATGCAACGCACACCAGAGGATAGGGTTTTACCTTATAATGGTCAAAAGATGCTTGATACGTAAAACAGATTACTACTAGTGTGTATATGTTTTAAATAAAAACATTTCAATCATAAGTATCAATACTAGACGGCATGGTTACCATATAGCATGTCGCCAATACTAGTTCTACAATCAAAACCGCAAGGTCGTATTGGAAATTGGATTCCATCATGAGTCGAGGCTAGGGGCAAGCTCCTCTCCGATTCGAGACACTCTAGCAAATGCCTCAGGATCCCCCGCAGTGAACCCTTGGATCTTCAGGGCCGGTCCCCGCCTATGGGCAGTGGATTAGTTATGCCTGAACACACGCTTCCCGGTCCCTTTGGACCTATAGTATGACCACCAACGGCCTATAAAAATAACGAGGCGCCTCAAAATCCATCATCCACATAAGTAAAATGTCAGGGCTGGTAGGTCACTGACACCACTCTAGCTAGAAAGAAACGTGTGCACTCCCTGCAGTCCGTATCCCGTTTTTGACTCATACCGGGGTGTGAGGCTCGCGAAGTCACGCTATACACAAAGCTACGCCTAAACAGGTCGTGCTTTGATCAACAACCACAAGGCCTGCTTTTCAACAAAAGCCTTGATCAATGCATCTTAGCATGCCACATTGTCAGTCCGTACTATACCATTGATTTCTACCAATATATAACCTCTAAGCTCGTACGTCTCAGAGAAGAGTGTTAACCACCAAACAGATATATATTAACAGAGATCAACGAATGTAGTATAAAGGACTACAACGTCAGACATACATTCCATTTATAAACTTATGCCCTGGGTCTGGGCGAAAGTCAAATCCGCACAAATCAACACTACGTCTGAACGGCCACCACTGTCGCCCCTTCTAGGTAGCTACTCCCATCATGGGTCTCAATAGCAACACATCCATTCGATGTGAAGATCGTCGGTCTTCAATCACCGTCTTCAACTCTTCGAACGTCGTATCATTATTTGGAATGAGAGTAAACTCGGACTTTCCAAATAATTCTCGCATATATAAATTTACAAACCATTCTATATCGTTATTTATTCTTTTATAAATATAAATATCGTCCATTCATTTCATGTATATATATATCGTCCATTCATTTCATAGATATCGTCCATTCATTTCATAGATATCGTCCATTCATTAATCGTGTCAAAGAATTTATAATTCAACAATTTATTCTTTTATTTCAACAATCATACAAAATAAAAATGATATTTTATTTTATATCATTTCATTAAAGCCAACATATATACAATTAAAGTCTTTTAAACGTTTAATTCTTTCCAAATAAAAAGGACCTTATTTCAATATATAGACACGACATCAAAAATATGTTCATTTTTACTATATGAACATGATCTTAAAAATATATTTATTTTTAATATGGTAGCATAAACCTTAAGTATGTTTGAATATCATACATATATTAACGCTATCTCAAGATTTGCCTTTCATTTCATATGCAGTAATACTACTCTAAACATGAATTTTTATTTCATATGCGGTTTCTTGATTATGCATTTCATATGCGACTTCATGCTTTTTAAAACATGTTAAATTTTCATATGCGGTTCATGCTTCTAAATCATGTTTCATTTCATATTTATATCTTTTTTTTATTCGCATGTGAAATGTAAATAAAAATTCCCTTCTTATTTTCATCTTTTTATTTACATGTGAAAAGTAAATAAAAGTTTCATTCTTATTTTCATCTTTTTATTTACGTGTGAAAAGTAAATAAAAGTTTCATTACTTTTATTTATATAATATATAAATAATATAGCCATTTCATGTTTTCATTCATTTATAACATGAAAATATTCATTGCTTTATGGTTCATTTTCCATTTTCGATCACTTTCTTAATTCAGTGATCTTAACTACTTAATTCCCTTTCAATCAAATTAAAGATTTAATTAAAATTTTATTTAGTTTTAATCTTCCAAAGTCATTATTAAATGATTATTCAATTTTTAGGGAATTAATTCTATCATAAATTCGGGTTAAAGAATAAATGTTTTTTAAAACATAATTCATGATAAACCCAAATTTAAATTTCATAAATTTCCCATTTAATATATATAATTAGACATCATTTATTTCAGAGTATTTCATTTAATCTTAAATAAAATATTAATCATCTTCGATTTCCTTTATAAAATGTATAACATAATTTATACGGGTTAAAATGGAGTTACTATTTTAAAATGGACTGAATAGCCCAATTCATTTTCCTTATCCATTTATTATGTTTATCTTTACATTTTATTATTTAATAGCGGGCCAGACCTCTCACATTAGGCCTACAACTTGTGGATGCTGGATATGCCGGTTGGTTCCGGGCAGACTTCTACCACAGGTTGGGCTTAACCTCGTGTCTTGACCCAATTCGTATTTGCGCACTTGGACCTCTCACATTAGGCCCAACATTTATGGCTGCTGGATATGCCGGTTGGTTCCGGGCAGACTTCCGCCATAAATATGACCTAACCTCGTGTCCAAGTACAATTAATAATTATAATTATAATTATCTCCTAAAAGTATTATTTTAAAACATTTCATATTTTAGAATATCTAATTTCTAAAATATCATTCATTCTTTTACTTATCTTTTCATTTCAGTAAACATTAATCTTTCCATATTAATATCATAAAATTATTCCCAAAATGTTTCAATTGCTATATCAAAAACTTACCATTTTAATATTAAATGAAATCTTCCTCAATTAATCCATTTATGTTAAATTTTAAAATCAAATCTTTTAAATTTACAAGTTAACATAAAAACGAGATTTTTCAGTTCAAATCCTCATTATTATAATTGGAATGAAATCTTACCAATTTAAACTTTTTATTTCATCCTTTTTAAATGTGCAATCTTATTAATTAAATCGTCCATTAATTCCATTAATTGAGTAAATAATGAAAATATTTCAAGTTCCTCAATAACGCTAATTATATATTCACTTTCATGTACAACTTTCATGTGCAATATCCATATATAATTTTTTTTTTATATTTTTAATCAGAAACACTACGAATATATTTATTTACATATTTTACTTAAAAACGCTTAAAATAAACTTGCATTCATGTTTTGACATAACAATAAAAATAAAGTTGCATTCATATTTTTATGTAAATAAAAATAAAGTTTCATTCATATTTTTATCAAAACAATAAAAATAAAGTTTCATTCATACTTTAACAAAACGATGCAAATAAAGTTTGCATTTATATTTTATCAAAAAGTGTAAATAATGTTTGCATTCATATTTTTATCAAAACAATGAGAATAATGTTGCATTTATATTTTATAATAAACAATGCAATTAAGTTTGCATTCTTATTTTATTAACAACAATGAAGTTATAATTATTTTCTAAATTTACCTAACTCGCTAAAAATAAGTTATCAATCTTATTTTAACTTAAACAATGAAAATATATTTATTTTCTACTTTCACTTAACGCGCTAAAAATATACCAACACTCATATTTTTACATAAACGCTGGAAATAAGGTTGCATTCCTATTGTGACATTAACTATGAAAATAAGTTTATTTTCTTATATCATATAAAAGAGTATTTTATATGTTAATATTTTTCTACGTTTCAAATATCATATAAATGAATATTTATTTACATACACCATACTATGTATTCTAATGGCCCTTTTTATCTAATGACATTCTAACTTAATAACATTCTAATCTAGTGACATTCCAGTGTTAATGTCATTTTAATTTAATGACATTTTTAATAAATGACATTATAGTAATTATCTTGAAGGACAAACTCCTCTCAACATGAATAGACAAATTCATGTTGACATAAATGACAATTTCAATCTTCACATAAATGACAAGTTAAAATTTCACATAAATGACGAATTCAGTCATAAATGACAAATTTATCTTACATAATATATCCCTAATAAAAATGGCATGTTTATTCTAATTAAACATTTACGACATACATGATTTTTCAACTATAATTAAACACATATGACGATTATGATTTGTCAATTCAAATCACACATACATGACATATATAATCTATCCATTCCAATTAAACATATATGACATACATGATTTTTCAACTATTAAAATCCATTCTTTTTATTTTACGTATCCTAATGTCAAAAAAATGATTTCATATGTTAACATTTTCTAACTTAAATGAGAAAATGTTCTCTTTTATATGCAACATAACTTTTCTAACTTAAATGAGAAAATGTTCTTAAATCTAACATTACATTTTTGTAACAAACGCTATTTTATTCTAACTTTACATTTTATGACACAAAATTTTATTTTATTCTAACTTTACATTTTATTTTGTTTTGACCAAAGCGATATTTATATTTTTACATAACGTTAATTGACCAAAATGATAGTTTGATTTTAACCATGCTAATTTAATAAAAATGAACATTTTTATTTAGTCAATACTAATTCAATAAAAATGACAAGTTCTATTTCAACATGACGTTGTCTAATAAAATTGAGAATTTTATTTTCCTAAAACATTTTATAACAAAATGACATATTTTTTTTCCTAATAAAAAAAATTTATAAAACACTTCTAACCAGATAACAAAATTTTCTAATATAACATAAATGACAAATTTGTTTATTTTTCTAACATGAAGATTTCGAACAAAGACGTTTACTTTATCTACCATGAAGATTCTAATAAAACCATCCTAATAAAAAGGTTATTTTAATGCCAACATAACATGAACCAATGACAATGATACTTTATTGTTAACGCAGCATGATTTAAACAACATTAGCATCGCAATCAATACAAACAACAAACAATAATTTCAGTCACAGATCTGATTTCATCACATGAACAATTTTATCGCATAACCCATTTTTCTACATCGAATAAATATAATTTTATAAATCCTTTTGATGTGAGTTAGAATTCTCACCGATGGTTTTTGAATTTTCAAAAATTGTAGATCAGTTCGTTTCAGATCTGGCCTGTGTTGTAGAGTTCGTCACGACGAGTCCATTGCAACTTTATTTCTCTAATCCTTTCTTCCATCTTCGTTCAATTCACAGAACCCATCATCGATCGTCTCTCTCCCTGCGCCCCACTTCTGGAGTCACCGTTCGTTGAAATCGAAGAACTGACATCGCTTAACAATTTGTCTATTATAAATTTGTGAAGATACTGCGTAGATTTTAGGATTAATTGGAGATAAAATCGAAGAGGAATGGTAAATATGAAGAGGAAGAAAAAGAATGGGAGTGGTTATAAGAATGAATGGGAATTAGGATAAATACATAGGAATAAGAAATATAAATGAAGCGGTAAAAGAATGGATATGAATAGAGAACCAAAAGGAAATAAATTAAAGGTATGAATGGTTTAAAATTTTCCCTTTTATTTATTCAAATTTCAAAGGTTAATTAAATGAATACAGTATTCAATTTCATTTATCCTTAATTTAATTACCCATCTAATCCTAGTCTAACATAGGAATAAATTACCTGTGTCATACATCTCAAATTCAATTTTCTAACATTTTTAATCGAGCAATTAATCTTTGTAAAACAATCAATTCATTAATCATTCCTTCCAAACATGACAAAGTTAACATAATGTCTCATTTCACATTTCTTTTTATACTTGAAATAAACTATTAGGAAAATTTCATTATACTAAATTCCGACATTATATTCCAATTTCAAAATTAACTGGTTTGTTTTATTATATTAATTCAACATTTATTATAGTTTCGTTATTTCCAATCTTCCTATTTTCACATTTTTCTATTTTAATGTAAAATCTTATTTTTACATCTTCCTATTTAATATAAAATCTATTTAATCATTTATGTTTACATCGTAAAACGTAAACAAAAGATAAACTTTTATATAATTAACAAATGTAAATTTTGATTTAGACATTTTTGTTTACATAAAAATTGTAAACAAAAGATTAACTTTTTATTAAATTGACAAATGTTAATTTAGATTTTGACATTTTTTTATTTATTTATACTTTGTTCAAACAAAAAGGGTATTTTGAATATGAACAAACATAAAAGTTGACATTTTGAATCCTAGCATAAGTGGTATTTTTAACTCAACATAAATGTCATTTTGAATACTAACATAAATGGTGATTATAACTCAACATAAATGACCTTTTGAGCTTTATCATAAGTGGTGATTCTAATAGGTCAATTGTCATAAATGACATTTCAAATATGCATTTTATTATGTTCGCAAAAATAAAGGTAAAGCTCGTATTTTATTTTGTAAACAGGATTAAGGATTAAAATTAGCATTTTATTTTGTAAACAAAATAAAAGATTAAAACTTGCTTTTTATTTTATAAACAAAATAAAGGTAAAAATTGGTGTTTTATTTTGTAAACAAAGTAAAGTTAAAAACTTGTCTTTTATTTTCAAATGACAAAATATATTCTTTCATTTCATTCTCTTAATATGAATAAAAATGATAATCTTGTATGTTGACTTTCAATACACAAACAAAAATGAAAATTTGTTTGTTAACTTTTGATTCAAACAAAAATAGTGATTTTGTTTATTAACTTTTAATGCAAATAAAAATAGTGATTTTTGTTTATTTTTTTTTTAAATAAATCAAAATGTTCATTTTCCAATTAATCCCTTTCAATGAATAAAAAGGTTCATTTCTAACTCACTAACATATTAACCCAAAATGAGTATTTAAATCCACTAATCAAGTCTTGACAAGAATGTTGTTCTTTTTCACTAATGTGACGTTTATATAAAAATATTGTTTGTTTGTTTAACCAATTTCTTAACCAAAATTGTCAATTTGATTTAATCATCATTTCTAATCAAGGTGATATTTTTATTAGTCTAATAAATCATTTTTATGTTCTTACATTTAAATAAAGACTAACATTTATTTTAAAACATATTTCATTTTTTTTTTATATTAGTTCAAAAATTCCGGGTTGTTACAATCTCCCCCACTTAAAATCTTTTCGTCCTCGAAAAGGAACTAGGCTAAAAGTTGTTTAATTAACTAACTAAATTTTAATTTCTCTTTAATTAATTTCATTTGTTGGCTAACTTATCAAATATACATACTCTTTTATATATTTAAAAATCATATTTTCAAAAATAGATTATATAATCAAAAATACGCTAATCATAAGCTTATCACTCTGTACTCATTCTAGGGCATTACTAACCCCATCTCTAATGAGTTTTCTCATTCTAGGATACTGCTGATCCTATCTCTAATGAGTATTCTTATTGGACATTACTAATCCAATTCTCTGATGAGTCTTTTGTTCAGTTCTAACGAGTTGTACCCCAAAGATTTGAGCTAACCAGAGCTCTGATACCACCTGTAACAACACGGATTTTGCCCGACCTTAATCGATCGCAAAATCGACTAAGACCGTTCAAAACTCGCATACGTTAACTTTGGGAATACAATACATCAGAACAATAACAGCAGACTTTTATTACATTATAATAATGTTACATCAGAGTACAGAATATATCAGAGTACATTGAAATAAAATTACAGCGGAAGATAAAATTACAATACTTTTAATACATTAAACAGCGGAAGACTTCTAAGGTCTGGACACAGCTTTAGGCTTCGATCCAGGATCCTGCTAAAGAGAGAGATATCTGCAAAAAGCTACTCGACTGCCCGTGTGGAAAAGAGGGCACCCGAGTTTGCAAAGTGAAACAAACTACGAGTCAGTCATGGGACTGGTGTGAGAATTCTAAACTAATATAACTAATAAGACAAATCCAAGGACCACGCCACTTTCGCGGAACGGGTTTACTCCTATGGATTGCCAGTGCATAAACCAAAGTAAATCGAGAAATAACGCAATGTCTTTTTGGAAAAATGAAACCATTATAAGACCCAAGTCCCATCACACAATGCAACGCACACCAGAGGATAGGGTTTTACCTTATAATGGTCAAAAGATGCTTGATACGTAAAACAGATTACTACTAGTGTGTATATGTTTTAAATAAAAACATTTCAATCATAAGTATCAATACTAGACGGCATGGTTACCATATAGCATGTCGCCAATACTAGTTCTACAATCAAAACCGCAAGGTCGTATTGGAAATTGGATTCCATCATGAGTCGAGGCTAGGGGCAAGCTCCTCTCCGATTCGAGACACTCTAGCAAATGCCTCAGGATCCCCCGCAGTGAACCCTTGGATCTTCAGGGCCGGTCCCCGCCTATGGGCAGTGGATTAGTTATGCCTGAACACACGCTTCCCGGTCCCTTTGGACCTATAGTATGACCACCAACGGCCTATAAAAATAACGAGGCGCCTCAAAATCCATCATCCACATAAGTAAAATGTCAGGGCTGGTAGGTCACTGACACCACTCTAGCTAGAAAGAAACGTGTGCACTCCCTGCAGTCCGTATCCCGTTTTTGACTCATACCGGGGTGTGAGGCTCGCGAAGTCACGCTATACACAAAGCTACGCCTAAACAGGTCGTGCTTTGATCAACAACCACAAGGCCTGCTTTTCAACAAAAGCCTTGATCAATGCATCTTAGCATGCCACATTGTCAGTCCGTACTATACCATTGATTTCTACCAATATATAACCTCTAAGCTCGTACGTCTCAGAGAAGAGTGTTAACCACCAAACAGATATATATTAACAGAGATCAACGAATGTAGTATAAAGGACTACAACGTCAGACATACATTCCATTTATAAACTTATGCCCTGGGTCTGGGCGAAAGTCAAATCCGCACAAATCAACACTACGTCTGAACGGCCACCACTGTCGCCCCTTCTAGGTAGCTACTCCCATCATGGGTCTCAATAGCAACACATCCATTCGATGTGAAGATCGTCGGTCTTCAATCACCGTCTTCAACTCTTCGAACGTCGTATCATTATTTGGAATGAGAGTAAACTCGGACTTTCCAAATAATTCTCGCATATATAAATTTACAAACCATTCTATATCGTTATTTATTCTTTTATAAATATAAATATCGTCCATTCATTTCATGTATATATATATCGTCCATTCATTTCATAGATATCGTCCATTCATTTCATAGATATCGTCCATTCATTAATCGTGTCAAAGAATTTATAATTCAACAATTTATTCTTTTATTTCAACAATCATACAAAATAAAAATGATATTTTATTTTATATCATTTCATTAAAGCCAACATATATACAATTAAAGTCTTTTAAACGTTTAATTCTTTCCAAATAAAAAGGACCTTATTTCAATATATAGACACGACATCAAAAATATGTTCATTTTTACTATATGAACATGATCTTAAAAATATATTTATTTTTAATATGGTAGCATAAACCTTAAGTATGTTTGAATATCATACATATATTAACGCTATCTCAAGATTTGCCTTTCATTTCATATGCAGTAATACTACTCTAAACATGAATTTTTATTTCATATGCGGTTTCTTGATTATGCATTTCATATGCGACTTCATGCTTTTTAAAACATGTTAAATTTTCATATGCGGTTCATGCTTCTAAATCATGTTTCATTTCATATTTATATCTTTTTTTTATTCGCATGTGAAATGTAAATAAAAATTCCCTTCTTATTTTCATCTTTTTATTTACATGTGAAAAGTAAATAAAAGTTTCATTCTTATTTTCATCTTTTTATTTACGTGTGAAAAGTAAATAAAAGTTTCATTACTTTTATTTATATAATATATAAATAATATAGCCATTTCATGTTTTCATTCATTTATAACATGAAAATATTCATTGCTTTATGGTTCATTTTCCATTTTCGATCACTTTCTTAATTCAGTGATCTTAACTACTTAATTCCCTTTCAATCAAATTAAAGATTTAATTAAAATTTTATTTAGTTTTAATCTTCCAAAGTCATTATTAAATGATTATTCAATTTTTAGGGAATTAATTCTATCATAAATTCGGGTTAAAGAATAAATGTTTTTTAAAACATAATTCATGATAAACCCAAATTTAAATTTCATAAATTTCCCATTTAATATATATAATTAGACATCATTTATTTCAGAGTATTTCATTTAATCTTAAATAAAATATTAATCATCTTCGATTTCCTTTATAAAATGTATAACATAATTTATACGGGTTAAAATGGAGTTACTATTTTAAAATGGACTGAATAGCCCAATTCATTTTCCTTATCCATTTATTATGTTTATCTTTACATTTTATTATTTAATAGCGGGCCAGACCTCTCACATTAGGCCTACAACTTGTGGATGCTGGATATGCCGGTTGGTTCCGGGCAGACTTCTACCACAGGTTGGGCTTAACCTCGTGTCTTGACCCAATTCGTATTTGCGCACTTGGACCTCTCACATTAGGCCCAACATTT
The DNA here is from genome assembly GCA_030737875.1 of Allium sativum. NCBI lineage: Eukaryota > Viridiplantae > Streptophyta > Magnoliopsida > Asparagales > Amaryllidaceae > Allium > Allium sativum. The sequence goes on from JASFAX010002781.1 coordinate 36,066, forward strand.
ATGGCTGCTGGATATGCCGGTTGGTTCCGGGCAGACTTCCGCCATAAATATGACCTAACCTCGTGTCCAAGTACAATTAATAATTATAATTATAATTATCTCCTAAAAGTATTATTTTAAAACATTTCATATTTTAGAATATCTAATTTCTAAAATATCATTCATTCTTTTACTTATCTTTTCATTTCAGTAAACATTAATCTTTCCATATTAATATCATAAAATTATTCCCAAAATGTTTCAATTGCTATATCAAAAACTTACCATTTTAATATTAAATGAAATCTTCCTCAATTAATCCATTTATGTTAAATTTTAAAATCAAATCTTTTAAATTTACAAGTTAACATAAAAACGAGATTTTTCAGTTCAAATCCTCATTATTATAATTGGAATGAAATCTTACCAATTTAAACTTTTTATTTCATCCTTTTTAAATGTGCAATCTTATTAATTAAATCGTCCATTAATTCCATTAATTGAGTAAATAATGAAAATATTTCAAGTTCCTCAATAACGCTAATTATATATTCACTTTCATGTACAACTTTCATGTGCAATATCCATATATAATTTTTTTTTTTATATTTTTAATCAGAAACACTACGAATATATTTATTTACATATTTTACTTAAAAACGCTTAAAATAAACTTGCATTCATGTTTTGACATAACAATAAAAATAAAGTTGCATTCATATTTTTATGTAAATAAAAATAAAGTTTCATTCATATTTTTATCAAAACAATAAAAATAAAGTTTCATTCATACTTTAACAAAACGATGCAAATAAAGTTTGCATTTATATTTTATCAAAAAGTGTAAATAATGTTTGCATTCATATTTTTATCAAAACAATGAGAATAATGTTGCATTTATATTTTATAATAAACAATGCAATTAAGTTTGCATTCTTATTTTATTAACAACAATGAAGTTATAATTATTTTCTAAATTTACCTAACTCGCTAAAAATAAGTTATCAATCTTATTTTAACTTAAACAATGAAAATATATTTATTTTCTACTTTCACTTAACGCGCTAAAAATATACCAACACTCATATTTTTACATAAACGCTGGAAATAAGGTTGCATTCCTATTGTGACATTAACTATGAAAATAAGTTTATTTTCTTATATCATATAAAAGAGTATTTTATATGTTAATATTTTTCTACGTTTCAAATATCATATAAATGAATATTTATTTACATACACCATACTATGTATTCTAATGGCCCTTTTTATCTAATGACATTCTAACTTAATAACATTCTAATCTAGTGACATTCCAGTGTTAATGTCATTTTAATTTAATGACATTTTTAATAAATGACATTATAGTAATTATCTTGAAGGACAAACTCCTCTCAACATGAATAGACAAATTCATGTTGACATAAATGACAATTTCAATCTTCACATAAATGACAAGTTAAAATTTCACATAAATGACGAATTCAGTCATAAATGACAAATTTATCTTACATAATATATCCCTAATAAAAATGGCATGTTTATTCTAATTAAACATTTACGACATACATGATTTTTCAACTATAATTAAACACATATGACGATTATGATTTGTCAATTCAAATCACACATACATGACATATATAATCTATCCATTCCAATTAAACATATATGACATACATGATTTTTCAACTATTAAAATCCATTCTTTTTATTTTACGTATCCTAATGTCAAAAAAATGATTTCATATGTTAACATTTTCTAACTTAAATGAGAAAATGTTCTCTTTTATATGCAACATAACTTTTCTAACTTAAATGAGAAAATGTTCTTAAATCTAACATTACATTTTTGTAACAAACGCTATTTTATTCTAACTTTACATTTTATGACACAAAATTTTATTTTATTCTAACTTTACATTTTATTTTGTTTTGACCAAAGCGATATTTATATTTTTACATAACGTTAATTGACCAAAATGATAGTTTGATTTTAACCATGCTAATTTAATAAAAATGAACATTTTTATTTAGTCAATACTAATTCAATAAAAATGACAAGTTCTATTTCAACATGACGTTGTCTAATAAAATTGAGAATTTTATTTTCCTAAAACATTTTATAACAAAATGACATATTTTTTTTCCTAATAAAAAAAATTTATAAAACACTTCTAACCAGATAACAAAATTTTCTAATATAACATAAATGACAAATTTGTTTATTTTTCTAACATGAAGATTTCGAACAAAGACGTTTACTTTATCTACCATGAAGATTCTAATAAAACCATCCTAATAAAAAGGTTATTTTAATGCCAACATAACATGAACCAATGACAATGATACTTTATTGTTAACGCAGCATGATTTAAACAACATTAGCATCGCAATCAATACAAACAACAAACAATAATTTCAGTCACAGATCTGATTTCATCACATGAACAATTTTATCGCATAACCCATTTTTCTACATCGAATAAATATAATTTTATAAATCCTTTTGATGTGAGTTAGAATTCTCACCGATGGTTTTTGAATTTTCAAAAATTGTAGATCAGTTCGTTTCAGATCTGGCCTGTGTTGTAGAGTTCGTCACGACGAGTCCATTGCAACTTTATTTCTCTAATCCTTTCTTCCATCTTCGTTCAATTCACAGAACCCATCATCGATCGTCTCTCTCCCTGCGCCCCGCTTCTGGAGTCACCGTTCGTTGAAATCGAAGAACTGACATCGCTTAACAATTTGTCTATTATAAATTTGTGAAGATACTGCGTAGATTTTAGGATTAATTGGAGATAAAATCGAAGAGGAATGGTAAATATGAAGAGGAAGAAAAAGAATGGGAGTGGTTATAAGAATGAATGGGAATTAGGATAAATACATAGGAATAAGAAATATAAATGAAGCGGTAAAAGAATGGATATGAATAGAGAACCAAAAGGAAATAAATTAAAGGTATGAATGGTTTAAAATTTTCCCTTTTATTTATTCAAATTTCAAAGGTTAATTAAATGAATACAGTATTCAATTTCATTTATCCTTAATTTAATTACCCATCTAATCCTAGTCTAACATAGGAATAAATTACCTGTGTCATACATCTCAAATTCAATTTTCTAACATTTTTAATCGAGCAATTAATCTTTGTAAAACAATCAATTCATTAATCATTCCTTCCAAACATGACAAAGTTAACATAATGTCTCATTTCACATTTCTTTTTATACTTGAAATAAACTATTAGGAAAATTTCATTATACTAAATTCCGACATTATATTCCAATTTCAAAATTAACTGGTTTGTTTTATTATATTAATTCAACATTTATTATAGTTTCGTTATTTCCAATCTTCCTATTTTCACATTTTTCTATTTTAATGTAAAATCTTATTTTTACATCTTCCTATTTAATATAAAATCTATTTAATCATTTATGTTTACATCGTAAAACGTAAACAAAAGATAAACTTTTATATAATTAACAAATGTAAATTTTGATTTAGACATTTTTGTTTACATAAAAATTGTAAACAAAAGATTAACTTTTTATTAAATTGACAAATGTTAATTTAGATTTTGACATTTTTTTATTTATTTATACTTTGTTCAAACAAAAAGGGTATTTTGAATATGAACAAACATAAAAGTTGACATTTTGAATCCTAGCATAAGTGGTATTTTTAACTCAACATAAATGTCATTTTGAATACTAACATAAATGGTGATTATAACTCAACATAAATGACCTTTTGAGCTTTATCATAAGTGGTGATTCTAATAGGTCAATTGTCATAAATGACATTTCAAATATGCATTTTATTATGTTCGCAAAAATAAAGGTAAAGCTCGTATTTTATTTTGTAAACAGGATTAAGGATTAAAATTAGCATTTTATTTTGTAAACAAAATAAAAGATTAAAACTTGCTTTTTATTTTATAAACAAAATAAAGGTAAAAATTGGTGTTTTATTTTGTAAACAAAGTAAAGTTAAAAACTTGTCTTTTATTTTCAAATGACAAAATATATTCTTTCATTTCATTCTCTTAATATGAATAAAAATGATAATCTTGTATGTTGACTTTCAATACACAAACAAAAATGAAAATTTGTTTGTTAACTTTTGATTCAAACAAAAATAGTGATTTTGTTTATTAACTTTTAATGCAAATAAAAATAGTGATTTTTGTTTATTTTTTTTTTAAATAAATCAAAATGTTCATTTTCCAATTAATCCCTTTCAATGAATAAAAAGGTTCATTTCTAACTCACTAACATATTAACCCAAAATGAGTATTTAAATCCACTAATCAAGTCTTGACAAGAATGTTGTTCTTTTTCACTAATGTGACGTTTATATAAAAATATTGTTTGTTTGTTTAACCAATTTCTTAACCAAAATTGTCAATTTGATTTAATCATCATTTCTAATCAAGGTGATATTTTTATTAGTCTAATAAATCATTTTTATGTTCTTACATTTAAATAAAGACTAACATTTATTTTAAAACATATTTCATTTTTTTTTTATATTAGTTCAAAAATTCCGGGTTGTTACAGGCCCAATCAATCACCATATAATGTTAATTATATGGATTCCATACAACACATGTATATAATAGCATTGAAAAATAATCAATCATCAACTAAAGTGCACCACACTGTATAAGCATCAAATATAGATATCTGACGCTTATAACAGCCTGTCAATCAATCGATCGACATATTTAATCAATCGGGATGAGTGAACTTCAAATTTCATCCCAACACCCGTGTGGGGTTTCAAACAATCAAACACAGATTTTATTTGTGCAGTTGGGCGATGTGTAAAATTTATCGACCCAATCAATATCAGTCAAATCAGTGTATATAAACAAATCGGCCGATTTGTTTATAAATATTCATTTATCCACTTTCACGTTAAAAACTATATTTTTAACGATAAAATATTTTATTTCAACACATGAATTTCTATTTAGTTCGTTTACACAATAAAAATGATATTTTTATTTTTCTAACGTATTTTAGAAAATTTCGGCGGCATAACGGCACGATACTAGAAACGGGACGAGGCCTAGCCTTATCCCCGGTCTAATAATGGCCACCGCCATACCCATATCAATCAAATCACTTCCGTTATGCAAACCACAAAATTTGGAGTAAGAGTCTAACCTAGCCTTACTCCTTCGCCTTATAACGGCGCACGTCTAATCCTAACCAATTTATAGATTCGATTTTTCACACCACAAACCACATTCAAACCAATATCGCAATTAATCACCAAACTGCCAAACAAACAAGTCCATGGTCTATGGACGATTGTGTCGGGTTCTACTAAACACCGTCTGCATCCTATTATATATATATGTAACTAGAAAATAAATTGAAAGGTGAGAAATTCTCACCTATAGCTATCCAATCATCGTGACTCTTCTTTGATATAAATCTTCATCGTCATCGCATCTTCGTTGCTGTAGCCACTACATATGTAAAAATCGAATTTTTACTTCGCTATTCCATATATAAAAATCATATTTTTATTTCGAAGTTCTATATATAAAAATCATATTTTTATTTCGAAGTTCTATATATAAAAATCACATTTTTAATTCGATGTTCAATATATAAAAATCCTATTTTTAATTCGAAGTTCAATATATAAAAATCACATTTTTAATTCGAAGTTCAATATATAAAAATCACATTTTTAATTCGATGTTCAATATATAAAAATCACATTTTTTTCAAAAATATAGATTTCATCAATATAAAAATCATCACTTTATTTCAACGTATATAAAATAAAAATCAGATCTTTATTTTGCTACATATGCAAAGATGATATATTTTATATTCCTATCATGTAAAAAATTATATTTTTAATACTTTAAAAATATAAAAATCATATTTTTACTACTTTAAAAACATAAAAAATCACATTTTTAATTCGATGTTCAATATATAAAAATCACATTTTTAATTCGATGTTCAATATATAAAAATCCTATTTTTAATTCGAAGTTCAATATATAAAAATCACATTTTTAATTCGACGTTCAATATATAAAAATCACATTTTTTTCAAAAATATAGATTTCATCAATATAAAAATCATCACTTTATTTCAACGTATATAAAATAAAAATCAGATCTTTATTTTGCTACATATGCAAAGATGATATAATTTATATTCCTATCATGTAAAAATTATATTTTTAATACTTTAAAAATATAAAAATCATATTTTTACTACTTTAAAAACATAAAAAATCACATTTTTAATTTCCTACTTACATAAAAATTATAATTTTCATTTCTCTATCATAGTAAAAATGGAATTTTTACATCGCTACATACACAAAGCAAAACTGAAATTAAAACTGAATTTTAAAAAGAGTTAAAATTACCTTCGTTCTGGGGGTGGCTGCCGCACCATCGTTGAGGGGGGGGGGGGGTTCTTCGCGAGGCGCTGGATGAAGGGGAGGGGTTTCGCGAGTTGCGTCGGTTCCTTGATGGGCGTGCGGTGGGGTCTCGAGCGTCGGTTGGAGGGAGAGACGAGGGGGAGGAGGCGGCGCCAGGATCCTCGGCGGCAGGGCGACTGGTGGCAGGCGGCATCGATCGGGGGAGGGGTTCTTGCGGCCGCACGATTTCCTTTTCTCCCTTTTTTTTTATTTTTTTATTTTAGATTCTGAGAGAAAGAAAAAAAATAAACGGGGGGGGGGGGCAGAGTTAAAAAGGGGGAAGTTATTTTTTTTATTTAATTATTTTATTCGTCCTAAAGTTGACTTTTACATACTACCCCGAAACGAGGCCCACCGCCTGTCGTCCATAGTGTTTTACCCCCATTCCGAACACAATGGGATATGTATCGCAGGTTGATTCGGCTGTTACAATCAATTTCCGTTAAACTTACATTTAAATCATTATATTGAATTTTAAACGTACATTTCAAATTACCGGGGTCACATACTAACTAGAAAAATTCCAGAAAAATATTTTCTAGCTTCGTATTGACGATACGGTCCTAACAAAACTAGTTTCGTCGAATTCTGAGACCGTATGAAAAATGGCCAATTTCCAGTCGATTAATCAACTGAAACTGGTCAAACGCGTTTTCCTTTGCCACGCTCACAAATTGATTCGAAAAATTATGAAATTTGGAATCTAGCAATAATTTGACATCACGGATCCAACAAAAGTGGTTTCGTCGAAATCCGAGGTCGTTTGGAAAATGTCTATTTTTAAGGGCCTGAATTCCATAGCGACTATTCAGAATTTTCAACTGGACATATCTTTTGATTCCCGCTACAAAATTTTGATTTTTCGGATTCGTTAGAAAGATATTATCAATTAGATTCCATTACTTTTGGTTTCACTAAAATCCGGATTGTTTTGCATCCGGTACATTCAATTGAAGTTTGAAATCGAATTATCGAACTACCGCGCCATTTTCAATTCTATTTATAATTATATATAAATATTTATATTCTAACGACGACGTATATAATATATACGTTCTATTTATATTCAAAATAAATTTTCCGTTGATTTTATTTAAAATAATTCATTTTAAATATTCATACTTCGCCAAAATAAAAATTTTAAACTAGCCCAGATTTTCGGGTTATTACAAAAATGCTCCACCACAGTTAAGGCATTCCCTTTGTGAGTGACCTTAACGGAGGTGGGGTGTTACACATCGTATTCGAGTGTTTATAAACTCCTACCGATACAGTGGATCAAACTGATCGACCAGAACTCATAAACTACTCAACCAATAAATCTTCACAATATAAAATTATTTTTATATCATCTACAAATACGTTCAATCATATATATACACTCAAACTCAATCTAGGGCATTTCTAACCCTATCTCAACCGAGTCACGCCACAGAGCCAAGTTAATTACTTAACCTTAGGCTCTGATACCAACTGTAATGACCCGGGTTTTTGTCGACCTTGGTTATCGCCATAAACTCAACGATGACTAACCAAACATCGAAAAATACCGGATGATTAATGAAAGAAATTAGAGGGTGAGGAAAGATAAGATAGAAACTTATAATCGAAGAAGAAGAAGAACACAACATCAGAGTAACACGAACCTCACAGCGGAACGAATAACATATAATAGATAACATATCTTGAAATATACATCTGTACTTGAATATACATCATTTTCAAAGTACAACACTTACTATACAGCGGAAATAAACAATAGTTATATGATCCTAAAGCCTCCTGCTCCAGGTCTTCAGGTATATCTGTAAATCCCGACTTCTTGACTGCCCATACAAAATTGGGCACCCAAGAGTTTAGGGAAAACAAAACAAAATAAACTCCGGGTCAGTCGTGGGACTGGTATGAGTAAAACAGTTTAAAAACAGTTTGAGCCATTAAACGATATCTCATAAGACCACGCCGTATAACGGAACGGGTTTTTCCCTTATGAGAATCCAAAATAAACTTTATATCAAAAATCATTGATATTATAATAATGTCTATCAACCACAATATAATAATCATCTAGCAGAAACGCTTTCATCTCACGTTCTACATATATAGTATACAATCAAAACCACAAGCACGTATTGGGTAATGAATTTCCAACTATGACAAGGTATGGAACCACCTTTCGCTAGTGTAC